>BLFK01001094.1:1789960-1873534 GCA_014634185.1 Astreopora myriophthalma
CGGTCAAACATGTTCATCCAACACGATGTTGGACGAATATCGATTTCCTCTTTAACCGCCCTTAACCGGCTAGACAGCCACGGACCTTAAGAGAACATGAAGGAAAATTCGATTAAAAAACAACAACTTGATTGACATTCCACTCCCCCCTATAAGTTCATTACTGATCTGTTCAGTTATCCAGAATAACGAGGACACTGACCATCATCTCGTCTTTCCTTCCCTCTCTAAATGGACAAAAGCCGAAAGGTCTACCGGAATTTATTTTAAACAAGTCAAAACTAATAGCCTAATACAAGCTCCTAGCATAAAACTTTATAACTTGTTGCAAATTATCAAGACGCTAACCTAGTTTTTGTTCCACTGAAATTTCAAAGGTATACCATGCGCTATGTTAGTTACCAACGGGGATTTATAAACGCGTTATTTACTTGTTTACCAAACAAAACTTAACAAAAATACAAGTACCATTTTTCAGTCTTAAAACAAACAATATACTTCATTATTTTAACGTTTTATCTTTACTAGTAATCCAGAATCATTTATCAACCAATAACTGGAAAACTGCTACTATGTTATTCATCTTTCTGCATTCGGTGAGTTCGATAAGATAATTCGTTGCTACATATGTCAGTTTTGAAATATAAAATATATATCTTATACCGAAATTTAAAACGCACTTGCTTCTTTCAGTCACAAAACGCTCCAGGAAAGATTACCGGTCAACGACTTTGTTCATAGCAAAACTAGAAAATGCACAATGGATTGCTTCAGTTAGCGTCAAAGTAATTTTGGCGATTGTCTTGGTTTTCGAGATTGGCCAAAATATCACGTGACACTTTCTAAACCAATCAGAAGCAAGAGCAAAACCAGAGTTGTTATCACTGTTTTCCCGCGCTTAGCGCTGGCTACACATTTTTGCTTCGAGTAATAGGCCATTTCCGAATTGCTGTTCGCCTCTGTTTCAAAGCGAGTCTTGGTGCTAAACCATTCAAATGATAATGAGTTTTGTATTTTCATGCAAATCAAACTCATTATCATTTGAATGGTTTAGCACCAAGGCTCGCTTTGAAACAGAGGCAAACAGCAATTCGGAAATGGTCTATTTGTTACTGGTTCATTTGAATGCTTGCCTTGCAAACAAAAGAATGATACGAAGAAAAGGGAAAATCCCTTTAGACACTCGATTGAAAACCTCTCCTTGCGGCTTTTCAACCGTTGCATATTTTTGTGTCAAGATGCTAGTTGCCTGACTGTTAACGGCTGTACAAAAAGCCAAGGAAAGGAAACACGTTTTAAAGGTAAAAATTCAAACGAAACATGAACAATGGCGTCGCAAATTGTTCATTTCGGGACAGAGAGATACAAAAGTGATTTCAGCAGTCTAAAATCTTTCCGAGCTTCGAATCTCTGTAAATTCTACATAATGGACCAAAGGACATCGCCCTCACTTAAATAGTGTTATAACCCTCTCGTCTTGCTGATAACTGTAAATTTGTATGCTCAAGAACAAAACTTAAACAACTTATGCTATCGATTCTGCATTTTTCGTGCGGAAAAGTCTTTCTGGAATCTCGACCCGAACGTCCGGACCAAGCATCTTTTCACAAGTTAATAAGCTGCAGCAGCTCACCTCAAATCAGAGCAGTCTTGAAACAACCCCCCCCCCCCCAAAAAAAAAAAATCATGCTTGTTCGCACTTTGACAAAGGAAAACACGACCTTCCTTATGACTCGTAACGCAATTCTCTTCGACAGTGACAAGAAAAAGAGATGTTATAGAAGTCTACGCTTGTTGCGTACCTTTCAGAAAATCATCAAACGTGAGATATCTGTTGAACTCATGTACGCGACGTTGAAAAAAAAAAAAGAAAGCTGGAACTGCGTCTTACGTACAAAAGTAACTTTTCTGCGGGCAACAGCCGAGGCTGAAGTCTAAGCGGATAATCTTGACCTGGCGCTCATACTATTGTAAAATATTTCCTTAAGATACAATTATTTGCTTTCTCTCGGTTTTACTGGTTTCGACGGAGGAGGCGGAGGAGCATTCACAGGTCTGGGTGGTCCAACCGAGGTCGCGGTGGGCTTGGGGCCAGGTATTGGGGGAGCTGACGTAGCAGGAGGAGTTGAAGATCCCATGAACTTCACAGACACCGGGGGTGTGGTCTTTTTCTTCTGTGGAGGAGTGCCTTTGTCCACGTGATTCACAGCTGGTTTCGTTGTATCTGATGCATGGCAACTGAAATGAATTTCACAGGAAAAATTACATTACATTCATTTAATGTCTGTACTCTGGAATCAGAACGACAAGAATAAATCAGTCAATCAATACTGAATTGACCACTCCCCGTGAGGGGCGTTTCACGGCCAATGAAACCGATAACACAAATTGAGAATTCCAACTAGCGAGAGCCAGACCTGTTGGCTACTTGCAAACGCACTGGAGAAGTCAAACCAGGGGACTACCGAGAAGAAGTATTCCAACTGAATAGACCTTTTCAGGGATAATGACGCCATATTGGTTTGGGGGCAAAGCGGCTAAAAATACAGTGAATGTACGGGATTTTGATCGACTTTGAACCTCTGCAACTCCGCTACGGACGCAGTATTTTGACAGCGAAAAAGGCGTTTCTCCTGACATTATTTTCATGAAGTATACAGAACAGATTCGGGCTACAACAACCGTAAACGTATCTTGAAGATCTCATACAATCCTTGTAATCGAAATTATGTAAATTGCCGCGAAATTAGAAGGGACATGAGAAGATTTATAGTTCCAATTTACGGACCTCATACTTCCTTTACTGGGCAAATCTTCTTCTGTTGGATGAATGATATCAATAATATTAATGCAAACAGCGGAAAATGTTGGAAATCGGCCTTTTCATAGCGGCGTCCAAGCGGTTCCAAGTCGGCCAAAATCCCTTACATTCACTGTAATTTTAGCCGTGTTTGCCCCCCAACCAATATGGCGTCATTAACCGAGGAAAGGTCTATTGAACCCAGGATCCCTTGGGTTACAACTCCAGGGCCCTAACCACTCGGCTACGCTGCCTCCTGAATGAGAACGAGGAAATGGAGAGGAGCGAGAAGATAGCAAACCCAGTCTTTCAGTGCTCCGAGCGTTTTTTTCTATTTATCCAACAAGCGACATTTCACAACCCTACCCGTATCACAACACTATCCGACTTGTGGCGTCACTCCAAACCACCACCAAGCGGACAATACGCTAGCAACACAGGTATGAAATGTCTAGTTTTGAAAATACCGAAGTTAATAGGTTTCTGAAAGCTTTCACAGTATTCTTTACGGGTAATCAAAGCGTTCACTGACTTGAAAATTACTTCCTTCGTATAAATCAAAACAGACAAACTTTCTGTTTCTCGACAAGATGGGACACGACCAGTTGGCTCAATCGAGAGTGCACTGGACTTTCATGCGGGAGGTCGTGGTTCGAACCCCGACCGGACCAACACTCAGGGCCTTTAAATAACTGAGGAGAAAGCGCTGCCTTTGTAATTACATCTGCATATGGTTAGACTTTCTAGTCTTCTCGGATAAGGACGATAAGCCGGAGGTCCCGTCTCACAGCCCTTGTTCATTAACTCTGTGGGACGTTAAAGAACCCACACACTATTCGCAGGCTGTACCCGGTGTTGTGGTTTGACCTTCTGATCTTTCCAGCATGTGGTCGGCTTGGCAGTATTAGCTTGAAGGGCTTCTGTGTGAATGAGACCACAATTGTGTATAACAGCCAGAAGTCAGGCTACTTAGCCAAGTGCTGGAACCTTACTTAAGACGAGGAGGGACTCCACCCTTGCGGCATAGAGTCACCCCGCGCGCGGCACTTTTCGCGCTTGCGCGCCCATCTAATAATTCCGGGCACATACAAGCGGAGCTTTAGACCACGAGACCGTGCACATTTCAGCTTTCAAAGGGTAACGTGACTGTCGGTGCGCAGATTAGGTTCATAGTCGGGAGGAGACACCATGCACTCACCTGTCTGAGTTCGGTGAGATGTCGTCAGGATTCTTGAAACTAATGAGACTAACGACTTCCTCTAAGAAGCCACCTGTGACACTCTTGAACTCTCCAGAGTGTTTCTTCTGCGCAGGAATCTTATCGGACGGTGGTCGGCTTGAACCATTCGTCTCCAGAACAGTTTTTCGAGTGAAATCAATTTCTCCAGGGAAAAACCAATCATGATGTTGTATCAACGCCTCTACAATCGATGACTGAACACCAGTGTGTTGTACATTGACCCCACTGAAAATTTGGAAAACAGAAAGAGCATAAATATCGATGTTTTAAAGGGGCTACGTCATCGTATTTTGGAGTGATTCCGAAAAATCTTGAGTTAATTACGAGTCTTGGACTCATGAATGAAATTGTCATGAAATTGTCTAAAATTGCGTGACATACCCCCTTTAAACTAAAGTTACTACACTTAAATGGCCATTCTCACTGCTATATTAAAATCGAAACAACTATAAGTGTTCCTTATTTTGAACAACTTTTTACTTTTTAGAATCAAATTTGCATGGGGAAAAAAACTGAATTTTAGAATCGCTTTTTTTCAGTTTCAAATTTTGCAGGTGCCGGCATCTTGAATAATTGTGATGTAACTGGTTGCCCTATTGTTCTGCCATAAAGAGCTTTTGTATAATAACAATTGGGCAACCAACTTACGTTAGAATTATTCAAGATGGCTGCGCCCAGGAAATTTAAAAGTGGAAATAAGTGATTCCAAAACTGAGTTTTTCCCCACACAAACGCTTTCTTTGAAAAATTTTCAAACAAATTTGAGTATAGACATCATTTCCTGCCTTTTAAAGTTATCTTTTTTTATTATATAAAATTGAGTGGTATACCAAGTGGTAGCAAATCGATAAAAACGATATCCACACATGTGTGATATCATTGATATCCACACTGTGTGATATCATTTTTATTTCGGAAACCTTAGTTTTTCAAATAATGAATACATGTGAGGATTTTATATAATAAAAAGAAAATTACATGGTCACTTGGAGATACGAAATTTTTCAACACTCGAAGAGAAATTCTGTATCTCCGTGCGGCCATGTAATATCCTCTATGTAGCAGTGGAGGTTCCCTTTAGCACAACTTAATATTCAGGATTTAAACAAGCAATGTCCGTTTGCTCACCCCTCATCCTCCGCTGACCAAATGATGTTAGGTGCTAAGACAATAGCAATGTTACTTGCATTCATCTTGTTCACTTCACTATTTTCAGACAGTTTCCCGAGAAACTTTATAAGGTACCTGCACCAAATCATGAGGTAAAACAGAATCAGTAAGCAGGCAAATAGTATGAGGCTGCAGTAAATTGGCTACTGGCTGTTGAGTCATTGTAAGGCTTAACATAAAACAATTTTACAGCTCTCTGACCTGAGATTTGCTTTGTACAACGGTGGCATCTTTTCCACGATTGACCAGTATGCTTGCAACCTGGTACCATTTTCTGGAATGCTGTTGATGAAAATATCCAGATGGAAACAACTATGGCCTTCACAATATTGGGTTTAACATCAGTAAGTAAATCAAACAGGCATCAGGGACGGCAGAGCTGGGAAGCCAGGGGGCTGGGGAAGCCACCGCAGGCCTTCCAGAACAAGACCAAAGATGTACAAAAACTAATGCGCCCTTCTCTAAATTCAAGGAGTACATGTACACTATGGGTTCACTGATACAGGGGTTTCGGTAACTTTTGAAATAGCCGTCCATGATAGCCCACTGTTGGCGGCAGTTTCACAAGTTTATGATAGGATGTTTAGCAAAAATCAAGACAAACTAGCCTGCTGTGAGAGGCAAAGCAGCCAGCAGTATACCGCCGGTAACCGGCTTCTATTGAGACCCCTGCTGATATCCCCAGCAGGGAGAACGGGAGCAGGGTTGGCGCAGTGGTGAGAGCACTCGCCTTCCACCAATGTGGCCCAGGTTCAATTCCCGGTCTCGGCGTCATATGTGGGCTGAGTTTGTTGGTTTCTCTACTCTGCTTCGAGAGGTTTTTCTCCAGATTCTCCGGTTTTCCCCTCTCCACAAAAACTAACATTTGATTTGATTTGTTCTGATTTCAGTTGATTTGTAGTCTCCCCAATTAGTAGAGCACTCGTGCTCCGCTAAATAACCTGAGACTTAAAGTGATTATTATTATTATTAAGACCGAGAAGACAACGCTACTGGTAATGCTTCAACCTCCAGGCCTGAGAGATTGATAGCACACATCCATACCTGGAAGCCTGTATCCATTCATTGTAAAGAGTGGAAGTCATAAGAGGTTCTGGAAGTTCCCTAAGATATTGCTTCAATGCACCTAAGAGAAAACATTAAATAAATGAATATGGCCATTAAATCTCTATTCCATGTTTCTTGTGAAACAGTTTTAAGGCAACAATCTCCCAACTGTATTTCAAAGGGAACTGCATGGCTTCCAATTTAATTCAATTTAAAATATAAGACAATATAAGGCTCTTCAATTTTCACCTAATAATAATTATGCTAATTTTTTTGTTATTATTAAGGCACCATACCTGTGACAACATGAACATCAGATTCAAACTCTGCTAGATCAACTAAACCAGCATCAAACTCAGCCTAAAAGAGTAATGAGCCCTGTATTAAACTGAGATCACAAAAAAGGCTTGCTTACATAATTTTTAAAGGAAAGGAAATAACTGAATAAACAAAATGCAGCATACTGTCAGTTTCCTGATCTTCACAGCACTTCCAGCAAGTCTAAAAAGACCCTACAGGAGAAATAAAGTTAATGTGAGTAAACAGTAACAGAAAAAAAGACAGAACTTCTATATGACAAAATAGTCAAATGTGCTTACAGTTACAAATAGTGAAAAGTGGTTTTGCCACCACAAGCTACGGTTTATAACTCAGGATACAATTACTGTTAACAAAAGGGAAAAAAAAACTAACTTGAATATCCATAGCTTCTCCATAGAGAAATGTAACACATTCTTCAATCACAAATGCTATCTCTCGCTCCTGTATTCTGAGGTGGTCCTCCAGTGGACAGCCATATATGGGCTGAAGTTCAGATTCATCTAAATAAAGGGTATCATGTAAAGACACCATTATTACCCCCAAATACAGCTGCAAAGTCTCTGGCAAATAGGTAAGCCTTTGAAGGTTTCATTTCTTTATACAATAAATGATTAACAGCAAAGAGGACAAGTCCCAGCTGTGTGGCACAAGGATGACAGTACGGAAACTCACTGACAACTAAGTCCTTACAAACTGTTGCCTTCAAAATCTTATTATTTTAATTTAAATGACTAGCTTTCAAGAAAATGACCTTTTGCTATGTCACGGTATCACACTTCTCAGAGATCTTAAGTTGACATATACTGTCCATGTGTCCTTCTTTTTTACCACAAAAGTACTCTTACAGGATGGTGTAACTTCTTCAAGGAGAAATACTAATTTGACAAATGATCAGTTTAGACCAATCAAACATTGTCAAAATTTAGTAGTGAACCTTGATAAAATTCATTAAATTAATATAAAAAAATTAGAAGTTCGTAAAAACCGCCTCACCCAGCAAAGATCTCAGAGTTGGCAGTATGTTGTCAAGAGCTGTCACTGATCTCTTGTGATAATCCAGCTGTGCTTCAATGTACTGAAAGATGAGCAAGAATAAAGATCATTAACTGCTTATGGTTGTCAGTGTTGCTTGAGTTGTAGCTGCATTTATTCAAGGTTGATCATTTTCAATTGAGGTATATAATTATTGTGTTCAAGGAATAACAAATTCACCTTGATTATCCAGTTGGCATACTCTCCTTCCCTTGAAACAAATTTCAAAAGCTCTGTAGTGAGAACGTCCTGAAAACACATGTCACACAAAAAAGTCAGTAATTATTGTCAAAAAGTCCACATGTGATATTTTTGTTTATACATGTATTAGATGTTGTAAGTTAAAATGAGGTCAGGTCAAATTTTGTTCAACCTAGTTCAATTTGTTTCAATCAAGTTTCCTTTGCCTGGTATTTATTGTCATGACCAGAGGCTTCCTTTTCAAATGAAGCAGGAGTGAATGGCCTTTTGTAGGCGGAGACAATCTGGGGCACAGCATCCATTTGAGTGTCAAAGGGGCAAATTTATAGGAGGGTACAGGAGCACCAAAAATTCTTGACTGCATGACTTTGTTTAGTCGCCAGTCACTGGCTGAAAAGGAAAACCCTGCATAGCAGAAACACAAAGAAATTACTAATGACACTTGGTTGAAATAATTTTGACCCCAAAATTCATTTTAACCAACAACATAGACACTAACTTGGCATGCTTCAAACTTGGAAGTCTCCTCCTCGTATTCAGCCTTCAGGGCATCTGCTTTGGCTGCAGCAGCTAACATGTCTTTATTGGCACCATGAGACACTTTGACAGCTGCCAACCACCTAGAAGAGCATAGCAATATTAATTTTCTAGTTTGGAGGACATTAACGCAAACAACAAATACCGGTAGTTACATGTAAGGGATGGCATGTTTGTTCAAGTGGCATGTTAAAGTACAAGATACATCTACTAAGTGAACCCTTTAACTCCAAGCAGTGACTTTATAGATTTTACTCTGGCTGACGTGGACACACTCTGTAATCTGTGATAACTTCAATTAAACAATATAACATCAATTAAAACTACCTCGATTTCACAGTGTCCATATCAAGTCTTGTTTTTGTTAATTTCTTCTTTGTTTGTGTGATGTTTGGGATATCATTCTGTGAAACACAAAAGATATTTTGACTATATGACAAATGCTGTGCCTCACTAACATGTGTAAAGGAATCCATAAAACTTTGCTGCAAAGGAATCAAGTGAGCTCAGTGACTTTTTCAACAACCTTTTAGCCCAAAATCCACTGATATCAATACTAGTGTTTTAGCATTGATATTTGCTATGTACGCACTAACTGCACTCGGTTGCTGGGGTTGGCATCTCTGATACAGCTGTAAGTATTACTGAATGCCTTTTTCAAAATGATAATTATCAAATTGTTGTACATATCCAGCTCACTGCACACAAAAAAACTGAAAATGACTGACAAAATTCAGTACAAAAAACACTACAAGGTACATAGCTCTATCATAACCCACAGCTGACACAGCTGTTTTGCTTCAATCAAACAATAAATTACATCACCTCTAGAAGTGATGACATAGGAGCCAACACATCTTTTTCCACTTGCATTTCATACTCAGCAAGTTCTCTGGCCAGTGATGTCTGTGCATCTCCAGCTCTTTGCATCACTTCACTACCAACAAGAGAGAAAATGTTAAATTTAAAAAGTAAAATTATTAATAAAAACCATTTTTGATTGTGGATTAATCACTAGAAAGTATTCGAACGTCTTACTCTCTTACCCCAAAAGAGAATTCTCTCCTAAATGAAGACCTGATTCCAACATGCTTGTAGCTAAAGCTGTCTGATGTAATTTCCTCTAAAACCACAATCCAAAAGAAACACTAATGTAAGCAATCACAACATTGCTTGAACCATGAACATACTACAACCAAGGAAATATTTTGCAGTTCATGCTCCGGACAAAAGCTACAAGGGCTACATGTAAAAATCACTTTTCTTTATGGCAGTGCACCTTGACAAACCCATTAAAGCATGTTCTTCCTACTTTCCTTTACTACTGCTTGTAACATGGTTCAATTTCATTGTAATGTTTGAGGCTCTATAAGCCTCAAGTAGTACTGCACACAAAGTAATTTTTCTCAGCCTGCAAGATTTTATTTTTAGGCAGGGCAGCTACATTTTGAATGTATTAAAAGAAGCTCGAGACTGCAAGATAGTTGCTATGCTGTAAACGACAGGTCCAGAATTAATGATGAATGACACAATTAAAGTGTACTGCTGAAACCATGCATTGAGATGAGTCAATTACTGTCAAGTGCCATTGTTTAATTTACTCTCTTGTTGTCTGATCTCACTGACACTTTGCTTTTCATAGACAGGAATAAAACAGCAAGATACCTGTAAGTCATAGTTGGCACACAATTTGATTAAAGTTGTACTTGCATAAATGAAAAGCAAGAACTATTGCTTTTTATTTAATATAGTACTGCCACCCCAAGGGATGGCGGTGAGCAATGAAGGGTGTCTGTATTCACAGGCTAGTCAGTTGAATATGTTATATAAGTAAAAAAAGATCAAGCAAGCAATAAAAGCTGGGGAGAACCATTACACAACATTAAAGTGGCATTAAAATGTAAATTGTGCACATTTTTACGCCCAGTTTAAGCGCTTCGTTTGACTTCAATCTTGGCAAATTACAAGTCACATTAATTTTCATTTTAAAGAAAATAATTTGGGGGTAAATTCCAGGAACTATAAATTTTAGACTTGATAGATGTAAGTAGTGGAATTCATGTGATTACCATGTAATCAGATCGCATCTGAGGCCACAGCATAGCAATATCATCAGAGCCTCGTATATATGTAGACTTGAGGAATAATGTGGCCTACAACAAATATTAGGGTTCTAAGTAAAGTGGATTTAATTACACCTCGCCCACAGTTGATTGCTTAAAATGTTTTCTAGATTTTAAGATTCACATGTGTGCAGTTAAGACTGCCATCAACTGAACCATATTGACTATTCTCCTGAATGCAATTCACCTTTCTCAGATAAAACCAAGCCTAAGCTCAAGAATAGGGTGCGCTAACCACTACACCCTACATCCTGACAGGGACACTAAAATCATTATAACAGAGAGGGATAACATTTTTGAAAAGAAATAATTTGTGAATGGATACATTTTGGCGAGTAGAGCTTGTGGGTAGGGGGCTAGTTGAGGCAAAAGAAAAAATAGATATATAAATTACTGATCGCTTCTCAACTTCCATTTCTGGTTAGCACTGGGTCAAAAGGGTTTTCCTTTTTTATGAAGCAGGAGATGAATGGCCTCTTGCAGGCGGAGACAATCTGGGTAGCGCCTATTAAATTGAGCACCAAAGGCACCAATTTCCAGTTCAGTTTTTTTAGTTGTGGGGAACTGAGCTGTTCACAGGCAGCGAAAGTCACCGGTTGCTGGCTGAAAAGGAAAACCCTGCGCCAAGTCCGATTAAAACCTATGGGCTGCCATGGTATTAATTTTATCCCAGTTTAGCACTGACCCTGCCTCAAACAATTAGGTCCAGTGCTTTTCAGCTTGAGTAAGCCCTTTTGCTGGCATATGTCCAATAAACTAAGTTTGAAATTAGATGAAACTAGTCATCATTTTTATAATGATAGTACTACTTGCCAGTCGTTTATCCAAGTCCATCCCAGTTCCTTGCATTGAAGCAGCCAACCTCTTATTGGTTGTTTGACAAGCATGCTTAATCTTATCAACTGTCTTCTCAACCTGAGATCAAGGATATTTCACCAAAACTTTATTACATAAATGTAAGTCTGAATGGAGTACTCTAAATTCTCGTGTGACTCTTTTAACCCCTTAATCCCCTGGAGGTCTCCCAGCGATGAGTAAAATTGTCTGGCGTTAGACAAAATAAAATCTATAAGTGGCACTCTTGGGAGTGCCACAAAATTAATTGTTCGAAGCACAAAATTAATTGTACTTCGAAATGAAGGTAGGATGAGCGTGTCTCCTATTGAGTGAGCCTGCATGTCTAGGTTTAATGGTAACAGATCATGCAATCCATGTTGCACAAGAACAATTTTTCCTGGTTCAACATTAATTTTTATTAAACCAGTTCAACTTTTATTTGCCATGGTCTTAGATTCACTGATGTATCTGGAACAACGAAACATACAGAGGAAACTGGTTTTTAAAAAATTGATTGAAACATAGAATCGCAACTTAACAGATGGAAAGCAATCCATAAAAATAAATTGGAGCCAAAGAATTCCGCCCACCGTGCTAACCTGCCCCTCCCAAGGACCCACATGTACACATAAATTGTTTGAAAAGCCAAATCATAATCTGTCAATTAACTTAAAAATATTTGTACAGTATATGACCGTACCATGTCTAGCCAAAATTATTACTATTACGTTTCAAGACGACTGAACACCTAGGGAGCGTGCTTTTTTTTTTAATATCTAGAGAGAGTGGAAATTCGATCGACCGCTCCCCCAAAGACCTGACGTGTGATACTGAATTCAAAGAAGTTAAACTCTCGGTATACGTGACAATTAAGTGGTGAGAATCCTTCATGTAACTGCAGCTGAAACTGACATACTAAATTTATTTACTTCAATTTCTGTTTCCATACAATATTGAAAAATTGACAATGAGGTAGACCTGGAAATCGTAAGACTACAAGCTTCATGTCTTACCGTACCGGCTGTGCTTAGCTACTTACTTGCTGTAGATCATCTGTTAATATTTCAGTCTTCTCCGCCCTAAAATACACAAAAACGGTTATTACTTGCTATTGTGATGGATTCTAGTCGACATTTAAATTGGCAGATTTATTTTCATTCCAATTATCGAACCCAAAAGTTATTAATGGTTAACTTCCGATCCGGCTGATCACGATTTCTGTATGTTAACGAAGAGAGGGGTTTACCTGCCAACCCTTTGATCAGCTAGCTGCTTCACGCGATAAAATTGTTTCTTCATTATTATAGGAGCATGTATGCTTTGTTTCAACCACAGAAAACCTCAGACCGAAGCATTAGGTACTCTCTCCTAGAACATTTCAAGTCATTTCCGCCATCTTGGATTGGTATTTACAAACTGAATGCACAAACATTTTGACCGGCGGAGTTTCCTGACCCCTCTCCCCTAATTTCAAACTTGTCCACTCGGAGAAAGTGATTTTCTTTTAATATTTTCAGAATAAGAAATAAAGAAAAAAGAAAATCTTCAGAAGCATGTAGGCTCCGAATTCAGGGTGATTTTGCATTTTCTTTGCGTCCCTCAAATCCAAGGCGTTTTACAGCCCGGAAATACGTCACATTTTGATCATAAAACACCAAGTTGGCCCGGCTGGGGAGTTTTTTTTTTCTGTTTCCGGTAGGCGTACGGAATACTTGTACTCCCTGGAGGTTTTAGCAAAAGGAGCGTACAAACATATGAACGATGCTGGATGTAAACATTCCCTTTACCCTGCGTGAAAGTGCAGGGTCAAAGAACCATTGACATGTTAGAAAACTGAGGAAACTGCTGTCGTGGAAATTTGCAGCCTTTGAAGGCCGCTAGGCCCAATACCTCCCCAAAGGGTGGCAACGTTCTCTTTTCCCCTACACGGACAAAGTTTTGTCGCGAGAGATAATACGATTTTAACAGATTTTCTATGGTGTTTCGCAAGTAATCGTGCTCTGTGGTCTGTGAAACGTTTGGTATGAAGCCCGCTTTTGCTCTGAAGTCCAACGAACGAGTGGAAATTCCGGTTTTGAGTGAAATCTTTGCCCTGATAAATGACATAAACTGGAGAATTGACTGATGACGATTGTTATGGCGACCCCGGTTCTTCACTTCGCTCTTTTTCAGCTGTTTTTGCTGTGGAGGCTCCTAAGTGTTGAAGGTAAGAACTTGTTTTCAGCTCCCTTACCTCTTGAAAGCGGACAATTGTTCGCGATGTTTATCTGCTGTTTGTGCAAGACACAACATCGTGGCGGAAAAGAGCGGAGGGAACTCGTGATGATCATGAAGTGTGGCTTGTTGTTGCCCTAGTGTTTTTTCACTGTTACAAATTGGAGGGCAATGTTCAGAAATGTGCCAAGACTGGACGACACATTCCACCAAAGAAATTCATTCGCTACGTAATTTAAAAGCGAGTTTAAAGCCAGTAGCCTTACCTGCTTAACAAAATAAACTTTATTACACAGAAGCAGCTTAGCAATAGGTCTTCGTTTACCGACAAATATTATCAAGCTTAGGCGGTATTCTAATATTTCTACCGGATTAGTCAGTAAGTTCGATTCACACGATCGATGATCCATGGAACGTTTCAGAAATCGAGGACGATGCACCATATAACGGCTTATGAATAAAATAAGAAAGATATGTTATTTCGATTGAGTATCGGCTTATAAACTATAGTTACAGAAAAATTCATTTGAAAGGAACGCCGTTTGTTAGTTTTCGGAAACGCGATTTTTGGTCCGCGGGTTGTTTCATTCAACAGATACGTATACAGATCGAATCATTTTGTCAGCATGAATTATAAGCTCAAAAACATCGACAACCGTTCATTATAGTGTGGTTTAACTTGTTGCGTTTATTTCCTGTGTTATTAACGGGCTGAGTTCCAAAGCTCGGAAATATTTGTCTACAATCCGTCCGGCGTTTATTTCGTTTTGACACGTCCGACAAAATGGTTACTATTAACCGGATTATATTCTTTCATGTCCATGTTATCGCTACAAAAACGTAAAGATGGCCTGTTTTTTTCTTAATAGGTTGTTCTAAAATATCCCTTTTTTTCTTTTCTTTCATAGAAATATCTGCTTTCTCAGCAAAATGCAATATATTCAAATGCAATGTTTTTAGCTAATTTGTGAAAAAAAATGCGAATAAATGGCACTGCATAAAAATAGTTTTGCGAGGCCTAGTTAATTGGGAAAGGCGAGAAATTGTCTTTAATTAACTTTAATTTTTACCAATGTTTTTTTCTGATAGCAAATTTTTTAATTAACGAGGTGTGCACAAAAACAATACATTGATATTTTGTTTAATTTTTTGATACTTAAATGCTCAGGGACCCATGGAAACTTATCAATCAGTCTATAGTACTATTATTTTCATTTCCTGATTTTATTTCAAAGATTGTCCAATGATGAACAATGGCAATTAAATTAGAATTGTTTGTATTTTATTATCAGTTTGTGACTACTGTAGCAAGCAAATCACTAGTCGGACAAGAATTCAGTTTATATTAATAGATTGTTTATTAAAATTGAAGTGGGGAGTGAGATAAAAAATCTTCTCATCTTGGCAGTCTGATGGGGAAGGAAGGAGAAGAGATGTTATAATTTTGTCTTTAGTAATATAATAATATAATCTTGTGCATGACTGTACAATATAAAGAGCTGGTTTAAAGGTTATGCAAATGTGCAATAATTTAAGATCCATGGGAAAGTTCAAAGACAATATAAAACTATCAAGAACTGAACAATATATCTAAGTTGTTTTGATGTGATTTTTCTGGTTATTTGTTCATGGCACTTTTCCTTGCAGGGGGTAATTCAACAGTAATCTTCAGCAATGTGACAAATCCAACAGCAAGCAATGGGATTGGTAATCATCTGATGCCCAGAAATATAACCAAGACCAGTTCTGGTGGTGGCACTGTCAATTCTACCAATGAGCCCCCAGTGGAAGAGCCTGCAGAAATTACGGAAAATCAGGGAATAAGAGCAAATGTGTCATCAGCATCTTCCCCTGAACTTCCAATGGGAGGTGTAAGTGGTGGCTTAGTAATTGAGCACAACGGCACTGAACCAACAGTTAATGGTGTCAAAAATGAAGATAAAGGTAAACTGAGTCACCCAACAACATTTTATTATAATGTTCCTCTTGTTAAAGTCTTACATTTCCTCTTTGACTTGAAATCAAGAAAAGGCATAAATCCTGGTCTTAGATGTTAGGTCTCTGGTATGTTTGTGGTTTAACCTGAGTGTATGCGTGCAATTAATGATTGGCATTCAATTGAACTGTTGCCTTAGAAGTCCAGCCCAGTCAAAATGTTTCCAAGTAGTAGGCAAGATGGCTGGATTAGTATGCAAGGGAACTAGTGGAAAACTAGTAGAGACCTCGTATTTGCCATCAAATTAATGAACTGTACTGTGTAGGCGGCAAAATCTCCGGCTGCTGGCACAGTTTGACAGAGCTGGAAAGTCCCAGTCTAGGCTGACAAGCCACTTTGCTCCCAGCTGCATCAGATGTCATGCCCAACCGTAGCCTAGTGTGACTTTTTCAATTTTTCAATTTTCTTACTTGATCATTAGTTAAAGTTTTACCTGTGTAATTCATAACTTTCTTAGATGATGTTCCATTCTGGGCTTACATCATGATTGCTGTTGGTGTGATTCTTCTTGTTACTGCTGTAGTGGTTATCTTCTATGCAAGAGGGAATAGATGGTAGGTGCAGTTGAGAGATGCAAACCAGGCATATTTTGAATAATTATGTCGTCAGTGGTTCAAAATCAAATTCTCAACCTGCTTTGATTCTGAATACATTATTTTCTTTGTGTCCTAACCCAAATTATTCATAAAAATGTTTCTTGGAAAGAAATAATGACACAAAATGGTAAAAAGGACTGGTAAAACCTATGCCATTGGTTTGATTTTGCACTGCATTGAGTCCTTGAAAAATGAAAATTGTATCCTCCAAAGTCCTTGAAAAGTCCTTGAATTTTTTTACTCCAAAAAGGGTACGAACCCTGTTAATAAGCTATTGCAATATGACTTTAAATATGTGGTTAAAAGATTTGAGTTGGAAACACCGTGTAAATTTTTTTTAGTAGATGCTTGCTATTTTTTTGTGCAGGAAAAACCATGGCTCATACATGGTTTGGGATGATAATGAACTGGACCTGAGCCCTGCTTTCACAAGGTAATTCAAATAATAAAACTGCTTTAGAAACAATAATGACCTTTAATTGTTATTTTAGAATGAAATAGAAGTTACGGTAATAGTGGAAAGCAAATATGGGTTGGAGCCTGGGCAGGACTGCTCAGCCTCATACCATGTGATTACCATATTAGGCTCTTGTCTATCTCTGCCATGTGCTTTTCTCAGCCGACTCTTCTCAAGCTGCGGGTTCTTTCAGCCTGCAGCAATTTGAATCCCTCCCTCCCTCCCTCCCTCCCCTCCTTCTGTTTTTGCTTTCTGGCTGTTGACCATTGGTACCTCCTACTGCCTGTAAGCTACTTTACCTTTAGTTAATAAAGTAAGGGCAGGGAATGCCTACCTGCGGCACACCTTCAGCCCTTATGCCAGCAACTATGCCTGCCTTGCAGTACAGGCATGAGGCACCCCCTCGGCATGGCAACATGTGCCCCTCATCCAGTGGTCTACAGGGTCGAAGGGTATTATCCGAGCCTTGCCAGAACATTCCCTGCCCCAATAATTTACGCCCAACTTGTGTGTTTGTTGTCTTTTGCTGCGCACCCATTCATTAAATATAACAAAAGGTCATGCATTTCTCGTTTTTCTATTTAGTGTCCCATTTTTCACTTCCTAGTATTTTCTTCACATTTTGTTCTTTGCAGGGAGTCTGAGTTTCTCCTTGATAATTTAGCTGGTAAGTAAAGTGGGCAATAAATGGGTGATTTGAACCATTTGAAGTAATATATCAAACACGAGGAAGAGTGTTTCATCAGATATCCAAACACCGAGAAGCGAGTTGAAAAACGAGGCCAAAGGCCGAGTTTTTTAACCGAATTCGAGGTATTTGGATATCTGATGAAACACTCTTTTGAGTGTTTGATATTGCTTCTCAAAGGAATCAGTATTTTAAGAGAAATTTAAGTTTAAAGTTGCCGAAATTTTATGCTTATTAAGATCACATATCCAAACTTACTTCGCGGTTGTGATTTCTTTTGTTTTGGGCTCATGAATTATTAATGAGTTTGAGATTTTTTTTTTTTTTTTTGACGACTTTGTGAAGCAAGATGTGGGTGAGAAGAACCTTTTTTCATGTCACTCGTACGTGTCCGATGATGCTTGTTGACTTAAGATGGTAGCAGTGACGCCAAAAATGCATTTATATTGATCTTTTCCCCAACTCTTTTGGTGGGGTGGGAGTATGGATATTTGGTTCTTAACTTGCATCCTGCTTGCACAAAATTTCTCAAACCATTAACCTGTTGCCATTGAGTCAACAAGACCTTTGTGACTGCTTTTTGTCAATCGCTGTGCGTTTGTTTATTGCAATAGCTGACCACGAGCCAGGCACTCCAGAACTGCAAATTTATGAGATTCCATTGGAGTCGTTGGGATTTCATCGAGTGTACATTGGGACCAAAAAAGTGGCACCTAAAACAGATGAGCACAGGCAAGTTGTGAAGTTTACTAGACCTAAAAAGCAAAGATGGAAAGACAAGCATGAGTTCCAAGGCAACACACTACCCAGGACTGGCAGAAGAGATCATATTTACAGCTCAGTTAACAATGAAGTCACTAACACCCTAAGTGAAGGTAAGATGAAATGTTGATATGGCGTCTGGTTTTGTTTGTTTGTTTGTTTGTTTGTTTGTTGTTAACTAACTGGTTGCCTCCTTCCAGTTGGGTTTCATAATTTCGTTAAGTTTATTTGAATTGTTTATCCAGTCCCCAAGGTATTCTGTGTACTTCTCACAAAACTACTCTGTATTATGCTACAAGAACAATTTAACGCTTATGCGCAGATATTTCGTTTTCGCAGGAGATCTGCATCAAGGGAGGAACATAAACGGTCTCACTCTACCCACAGCGCTATCATCCTCTCAAAACTTGTGTGAACTTGACGCTTCAAAACTTAGGCTCAACGAATCGTTGTCGCCAGAGGACTCCGTGCCAGATCTGAAAACCTCGACGCTTGGTTCCCGAACAAAAAGCGTGTCAAACTTGTTCCAGAACAGACCACTCCCCCCTGCTCCCAGCAAGCGCTTCTCAAAGAGCCTTGATCGTTTAAGGTTTTTTGAAGCCGTACCACACATTAAGGGAAAAGGCAAAACGTTTCCCTATCATCTGAAGTCTAGTTCGTTACAGGCACACCCTGTTCTGGTGAAGTCCTCAAGCTTTGGAGGGACGTTTAACAGGATTGTAGCCAGGACGCAGCCACCTCTTCCACCGATGCCAAGGAAGGGTTCTGTCGATATATTGGATAAATCAGCGACTTTTGATATGGGGCATGCTAGAAAGTCCAATCTCTGCCATAGACACTCCAAGTCACTTGACACACTCTTGCTGTTGAAAGATATCAACTGGACGGCCTATGGTGTCGACATTTATCACTCATATGAAAGTGTACGCAGCGGTCAAAGTGATAACAATAACGAGAAAGAACCGTCGTATGTAAGCGTGAGCGGCGACGAAGAAAGCTCGAGTCACGGAGAAAGCAGTGGAAGAGTTAACTCTCAGATTAAAGCCAGCACAAGGTTGGGAAGTGAGGGACCAGCAGATGATTTGACTGGTGAAAATTTGTACGCTAGTGTGAGCGACGATGAAATTTCGAAATTAGGAGGAAGTGATTCTCGTCGTTCCAAATGTGAGAATGATAATAGAGACAGTGGTGTATCGTCCAGTATTGCGGGATCTGAAGACCCTTCTTCGCCGTATGCGTCGGTCAGGATAAGTCAAATTCCTGGTCTAGTTATGAGACCTTCACTCGGCGAGGAAAGCAACTTTAGTGAGGACGGTTTCGAGAAAGAGGATTCCGGTTCCAGTATAGGAACTTGCAAGGATTTAAGAGACAATGAAGATTTAAAGCGAGCCAGCACTCACACTTACTTGCAACTTTTGACAGATAGCGGCAGGGATAGCGTTATTTCAGAGACAAGTTCCGGATATGCAAGACCAGTAGACGTGATATCAGAGAAATCAGATCAGGGAAACCAGGGAACTTTCAGCGGTGAATACCCGAGCAAGAGTTCAACAGACCCCGACATTGCAAAAGGGGAGGAAGTTGGGAGAGCTCTAGACGAGATTCCGGCGTCGGAGGAGTATTCCAGTGGCAAACGGGAGAAAATCCCGCTAGTGTCAGACAATTCTCCGAGGGTGGAAGAAGAGGGGACGTCAACACCAGTAAATGCTATCCGGGTCAAAGCTCGGATGTCTCAGGTATTCAGTGAAACTGTTGAAGGTGATGACGATCTCCAGCCCAGTACCCCGCAGACAGAGGTACATATTTACGAAAACACAGGCTTTGTTCAAAACTTGCACAATCGTGATGCAGCTGAACAGGTCCGAACGACGACGAAAGGCATTCCAGTTGTTTAGTTTGCAACAACCTCAGCCCACAGATGAAATGTTTGTGTAGGGTAGTTGCTCTAAACGTAAGGCTCTCGAGCGAGCTTGCAGTTAACAAAAATCTACAGTGGGGCATTCACAGAGAGTTCATCGCTTTTGCACAATTCCGGCAGGTTTTTTTCCGTTTAGTTGACCGCATGTGAGCGCTCCCGCGAACGGGCGTTTCAATGGCTATCCAGACCCGACAACATCTATCCAGACTTGTGTCCTGACGAGATGTTTTTAACACCCTTCAGTTGTGTCTAGGACACATAAGCCCTCCAGTCGAATTATCGGCGTCCAATCGCAGAACATACAGTTCAGTGCATTCAGTTGTTGTGAGTGCAGTTTGCTGTGCAGAGTCATGATTTGACAATTCGTTGTGCTCTGGGAGTTCAGTACCTGTGTATGGTATGGCCGTAGAAAAAAAATTAAGCTTTGTAGAAGCTGTTAAGAATAATGTCTTGGCGCTTGCACGGAACTGAAGCTTAATTATATAGGTTTCGTAACCAAATTCTAAAGGGTTGTGAAAACTTGTGTTTTAGATGCTGGCTAAAAACAAGTTATACAAACAACCCAAATGCCTCTAAAACTGATTTATATCGAATTAACTTTGATCATTGCACATGGCTATGGTGTGAATCACGTACAGTGATACTACGAAACATTTTCAGCGAGGACGCAGTATAATACAGCAAACAAAGTGAGTGAAGAGTGTAAGCTCCAGTGCTGTTGACTTCTAGCTCTGCAGCTGTTCTGTTCTCTGCAATCCGCCCTTAGGAAAAAGGCCTTTTCAATAAGCCTAAGAACCTAAGGCCCTGTTTACAAGGAGGGTGGGTAACCCTAGTGCTAGGGTTACCCTAGCAAGAGGGTTACCCTACCACTTCCACATTTCTTTTTTTTTTTCATTGACGTGTTTACAAGGCAGCTAGGGTTACCCTGGCACTAGGGTAACCCTATCTGAGTGCTATGGTTACCTTAGCGCCAGGATAACCCTAGCTGCCTTGTAAACGCTCTGCTATGGACAACTCGCCTACCCGAGACAACTTTTTAGCGGTTTCCATTGCGTTTTCGATGCTGGCGGTTACCAAGCACACAAAGTTGTCCCGGGTGGTAGGATAACGTAACCTGGGAAATTTTGCTTGTAAACTCGAGCTATCTTTGACCCTCCTGCTGCTTGAAAACAGGGCCTAAGAGAGCTTTTGTCAGTTCTAAGACATTATGTGATGCTCGGATCCATCCCATAATAGCTAGTTGTAACAGTAGAAGTCAAAATGACTGCGGTATCGGTAAAAAGCTCAATTGGATAGCCCAAAGTACCTTGGGAACCTAACGTAGCAAAATGGTGCCTGTCTTCTGGATTGTCTGCGATGGCTTCTCGAGAACTTCAGTTTGGCTAGAACCATGTTTATTATTTCACAGAATTTTTGATGATATTATTTTACTTTATAGCGTGTAGACTACCAATCCGTGCGAGCATTTACTAGTCGAGGATACTTACTAGCAAAGTACCACAAGGAAACGCCGAACTGTAGTTACTATTTTAAACTTGAACGTTTGTATGTGCGACTGGTTCGTATGAATACCTGGGCTCGGTTTTAAATGTAATTCATAGTTGGGCGTTTCCTGACTGGTAACAAATGACAAGGAAGTTCGTAGGTTTAGTGCGAGACTTGGGTCGATTGAAAATCAGTCAGTAGTCACCCACAGTGCTTTTGGGACTGCTTCTCACCACGTGACTCTACAGACATTTGAGCAGGCTCAAATATTCGTAAAGAGTTCAACGGATTGCACGAGAAATATCGAGAGAAGATTGAACTATAGATCGAGCTCTTTCTCATTTGAACGTCACCAGTTTAGTTCTAAAACCTGTTGAAAACTGGCCACACACACGAGCAGTTTTTCCATGACAAGTTTCTACCTTGTCTCATTTACGACAGAGATTATCAAAGCTTTCTTAGGCAATTCAAAAACTGGCGGGCCAGTTTTCGAATTTGCTTTGGATGAAATGTAAAATCACTTACACAGAACTTAAAAGTGAAGTAGATAGTTGTCAAGAAGACGTGCTCGTATCATAGTATGTGACTAGCCTAAAACTGAAGCTTTACATGCGTGTAGTTCTGTTCAAACGTGTTGATGTAATCGTACGTTAAGAAACTAAATTAAGGAAGAGGGTAATGGAGGTAGGAAATGAATTAGATTATGTCTAAATTTTTTTAGACAATGGGATTTACCAATACGAGTTAATATTGTACAAGACTGATGTCAGAAATAGAGTTCTAAAAGTTGCCAAAGCTTCGCTATGCACAGAACGCGCATTCGCGAGGTTTTGGGCGCTTTTTTACAAACAGAGTGAGTAGTATATATTTTAGTGTATATTACAAGGGCAAAAAGACAAAGGCCGTCGGAAATTCCAGAGCAAAAATAAAATATGATTTCAGAGAACAGTATTTTTTTCGCAGTTATTTGGCCCACTGACCGGGGAGGAGGGGGGGACTCTTGTTTTCCTATGACGTTTCTTGTACCACTCCTGATGCCAGTGTGACGTCACATAGCCCACCGGCCAATGACGATGGAGCCTCCATATGTTCTGTACCCTTGAGTCAACCCTTTCCCGTTTAGATTTATTTTTAGAACAGCCTTTCCCGTGAAACTGTTTTTCTTCCGACGACGTCCGCATATCATCGCAGAGGGAGTAGACGCGTGAAAGCATGTATGTGAATGAAGCATCGTCGTAGCTCTGCTCTGATTGGTTATTACTAATAAGGTGACAAATATTCCGCGAAAACTGTTTCTACAAATAAAACTAAACGGGATAGGGTTGACTCTGAGGGCTTGTATGGGAGATGTAGGCTCCACTGAACTAATCGGCTCCTGCGAGCACGGATTACCCCGCTTTATATTTTAGACAGTAAATGTTTTAGAGGTCTTTTACTCGAAAAAGGAAATGGAGCTGACCATTGGGGCATTTATTCGGCCATTTCCGAGTTCAAGTTTGCCTCTTTTTCCAAGCGAGTCGAAGTTCAAAGGTTTTGTGAGGGTAATTACTTTTACTTTGTAGATCGATAGAAACTGATTTTCTTAAGAAAGGCTGCGCACTTACTAGGCGCTCTTGGAAAAATAGGCTGAAGGGAATATTATCCAATATTATTAAATTCTCAACCTCGGATAATGCAATTCTAGCTTTCTCATTGGTTCACTGGATCTTGGTTATCAGCCATTTTACCTGCGTTTGACCTTATATGGAAATGAATGCAGCAAATGTCGCTCAGCATAAAATTGTTCGCGGGAAGCCAAGTGTCGTCGAGAAATGAGAAATTACCAATGAGAAAGCTAGAATTGCATTATCCGAAGGTTGAGAATTGAATAAAACAATTATTCCATTGGGGCTTGTTGGATATGAGACTGGTTATAGCCAACTCCGCGCTATGCGCGTCGTTGGCCATGGCTATTTACCGTCTCACATCCAACGCGCGCTCATGGAATAATTGTTAATTATCCAAGCCTAACCCTGGAAATGGCACTGAATAGCTTTTTATTATAAACGTTTTTAAAAATCCCCTGGACACACCTTTGTCGGGAAATAGTCACGTAATTTCATGAATCCGCCTTTGGTCTCAATAGACAAGAACACACTATCTCAGTAGGCTCTAAGTAGATTAATGTAGTTGACAATAACTGTCACGGTATAACAGAGAGTCCGAGGCCACAAAAGGCCTACGCGATAACAAAAGGTCCATGACGATAACAAAAAGCCCACGGCAAAAACAAAAAGCTCGCGCGATGATAGCAGAAACTTCTAACAAAGTTGTCTCAATAGAAATTGACTTGTCATGACAGCAAAAGCAAGACGCTGTGGGAGCTTACACTTGGGCGTTGTTGTGTCTAACTTTTTCAGGAATGGTTAGTTTTGGAGTACTGAGTAGTGCAGTCAGGATGTGTACAAGAGAGAACAGCGAATTTCCTTGTCTTACTCCTCTCTCTCAAGAACTATCAATTGTTGCAGTCAAAAAACCGGCATTGGCAATTTTCATTTAACCGTTGTGATAAAGCCTGGATGAACAGCGAACGAAAATGCGAACAAGACCGAAATGTTATGCTACATTCAATGACAAGCCTTATCTTTAATAATCTAAACTTAATTAAATGAAAGTGTTATTTATTCCGTGGTATAAGCGTAAAGATAGTTCAAAACCTAACGAAATTAGGTTATCATAGAAAAGCATGATTGATACAGTGAAAACAGAGATACTAGCAATACTTTGAATACTTTCGATGTAATATCTTTATCTTATTCAAATTTGACAACTGGTAATGATAACCTTTCCAGTCCTGACGCTACCGCCTCGACTAGCAAATGCTGTCTGCGTATAGCGGCCATTTCTGTTCTTTTTTTGCCACTTAATAAATAAAATTAATTGATTGATTGATCGATTGATTGATTGATTGATTGATTGATTGATTGATTGATTGACTGATTGACAGTCGCTTAGCATTAGGGCACAACTCGCACATCTCACAACGAGCGCCCTTCAAGTTTGTACTCGGATATGTAAGGGTTAATTCTCGGCCAACTAAAAATCCATCGAGTCTTTTGCCGATTGATTTATCGCTGTTTGTTTGAAACCACGTACATTATTACATTGAATGAATTTTTCGACGTAGTACCAAACTTCTCTTAACCAATCATAAGAAAGTATTTTCCCGCCTTTTAATACCGCGCAGCGCCAATGTGCAGCCTTCTGCGGGCGGGTAAATAGAAGAAAACAAATACAAACAGATAAAATACAACAAAACACAACAGTCTTTCCAAGATGCGTCCAAAACTTTATATCGTTCGAACGGCTATTAAAGCACTAAGCACTTCGTAAGTGAAAGAGGTGATATTCAACTTCAAAACATTGCAGTACATTGGAGGTGAGTGGCTCCCTTTAATATCATATTAATTAGAGCAACTTCAAATTTTTCTGGATTGCTACGGGAAGCACAAGCTTACATTTTTTTTTTCACCTTTTTTTGTCAACCGTCTACCCCGCCTACGACCTAGTACTTCAAGTATGAACCGAAAACCAAAACCAAAAACCACTGGCAACCTTATGAAAGCTGAAATACAACAGCCTTTTGCCAAGAACGGAACCCAAGAAAGGTGGTTAATTATTGGGGAGGTGGCCGCTCACAGCTGGATAGGGCCAAAGAAGGTAATTTTTTTCGTCGTTCCCGGTGTTCTTCCAGGTATGGTATGTGCTAGTTGTCTAGCTTTCATAGTAAGATTCAACAAAATCAAACAAAAGAGAATGCCACAAAATTTCAATTCACTAAATTTTATTCACCATAAGCTTACGTACGACTTTATAAATAATAAACTTACACTTATCTTTCTGCCAGTGTATGAAACACAAGTATGTCTTTCGATTTGTGCTGTTTTTAGAAAATTAAAATTGATCTTTAAGGAATATGGTACTAATATTAGTTCATACTTCAATATGTTACCACAATAGTTCATTATTCATAATTCTTTCCAATTAGTCCCCAAGTACAGCTTTTGGTTCTTAATTAAATCAAACTGAGGCCAAAAAGCTGTCTTGAACACTATATGTATCTAAATAGTATATAACATTTTTCCTTCATGGAGTCAACCAAAACATAAATTAATAAGGATAATGGGCTTTCTTTCATCTGGATTTGCTTGGTTAGAAAATGTTGCAAGGAAAACAAACAAAGGATAGAAAATAAGGAAGAGTTCAATATATACTCTTCTAAAAAGATGAAATTGACAAAGCCAACTTCTAGAGGAGTTCCTGTATTTTACGTGAAATCATTAACTTTGCCCAGCTTAACCTCCAGCCTTGAAATTTTCGAGAAAGACTCACATCAGACAAAGCATACTAGCAATAAACTCCCACCCACTTATTATAGTAATACTTTGTGATACAGTTCACTACAAGACATTTCCTATTCTGCTGAATAATTGTTACATAAGAAACAAATAATGCATATGGCAGTGATTCTTTTATATGTAAATATCTAAACATCAAGTCTATGTTGATTTTCAATCTACTGGTTTACATCTAGCTCGACCATTTATTTACAACCTTTTATAATATCTCAGAGAATCAGTCTAATCCTATATATGTATGCTTTGCCAGGGGCCTTAGAAACAAACTTCCTTTCCAAATCTTCAACAGATAATAATCATCTTTGTACAACTTTAATGTAATCTAAGTATATCATGTTAACTAATTGACACACACATGTAGTTCAATAACAACAACCATCGTTTAAAACAGTTAATTATAATAAATTATAATAAAAGTTAACACTTCAATACTTTAATTTAAGAGCAATGAAATCACTATTCTTCTTTTATTGGGAAAAAAACTCTTAACTTCTCCAAGAAAATCCATGTAAGGATTGTGTGAGGTGCTAAACGGACCCAAGCTGGGATAAAACCCTGAAAAACACAATCATTGTATCAATATTAATATTTGTACCTAGATCAGCACCAAAATTCACCGTGAACTATAAGAATTGGTCACCTTATAAAATCCAATGGGTCCAAGTTTTGCTGTATAAAGAATGCAGTGGGCAACACTCTGGAAGAAATAATGACCCTGCTTAAAAAAGTGCTTTAATGTGGAATGATACAAGTTTAACTAACACTTCCTTAGTGCAAATACTTATTATAACTGTGTGACTGTATAATAAAAGTACACAAAATAAGTTTAAAAGTGACATGATCAAAATGTTTCACTAAAATTTCTTCAAATGTACATATTCCATGGGGACAGACTATAAAATAAATGATCGATTGCCATGTCAGCAAATACAGTAACTGAATGCAGTAACTGTTCATCGGTAGGACTCTTGCAATTTCACAATAATGGTTTCAGCTCCCTTAAATCCTAGCAACTGTACAATATTTCAGGGGGAGCCACCCACAATGTGAACACAGTTACTGAATAGCAATGTACATGTATTATCTGAGGTAATGTACCTTGTATTGCCCTGGTTTTGCCTCCATTAGTCTTGTTTTCATAACATCAACAGGCTGTGTAATGCCTGTAGCAATTGTACCCTGAAAAGAATTCCCAAATCAAAGATATTCAAATAGCATCTGTCTTGTGTTTTCTGAGGGAGGTACCCCCAAAAAACTCTCTATGCAACTCAAAACTTACTACTTCTACAAAAAATTGAACTTCTAATAACTGCATCTTACCGCTATGAAACTTGCTGTGAAGTGTGTGATGATATTATCTTTGAAAAACCTGCAAATGAAAATTATTATTTGATAATTTTATGCCACGTTTTAAAAAATAACAGCAAAAATGCCAACAATGGTGGTAGTGGTAATGGCATTGACAGTGACGATGAAGAAGAAAAATTGGCAAAGTGACAATAATAGTCATCAACTGAAGAAATGATCCTCACACTTTCTGGACAATTTAAGCAACTGTCTCATATATGCACTTGAAAAATTCAAGTGACTTCAACGGGATTCGAACCCACGACCTCTGCGATACCAGTGCAGTGCTCTTACCAACTGAGCTATGAAGCCACGCAGTTGAGAGCAGGTCAATTTGTTGGGCTCATGCGTGTTTTCCCGTGAAAGGAATGCTTAAATTGTCCAGAAAGTGTGAGGATCATTTCTTCAGTTGATTTCGAAACCGCACTTCATAATCATTTCTTTAATAGTCATGCTCCTTCACTTACCCTGTTGTAAGTAACAACTGCTTTGCTTGGTCATAGCAGGCTACCTTTTAGAAGAAACCAACAAAAATTAAATTTATTTTCTTCCCCTGTCAATTACATGCATGTATTTTATTGTATAGAAACATACAAAAGAAAAATAATAATTATTATTAATTATCCCAGGCCATAGTGCAACAGTTTTTTTTCAGTTTGGCTATTAGGCCTGGTTTTCACTAGCAACGCAAGCATAAGCACAAGCAACATACGCAAACTCAGTAGCGTCTTCATAATCAACACCTTTTGTTAGGACAAAAGACACTAATGAACGACGAGATAATGCGCCTGCGTATGTTGCTTGCGCTTATGCTTGCGTCGCTAGTGAAAACCAGGCTTTAAGCACTTCATCCTTTACAAAATTCAAACTTGGCCTGATTGCAGCACTACTGTAACAGTTAATGCCATATCATCTTACTCTAAGCAATGAAGCACCTCATGCTTTAATTTACCTGGGCCACTGTCATAAGGAGAGCCCTTGATGATGTCATAGTCACACCTCTCATCCATGAGGTCACACCCTCTGTAACAAAGGAAAGAGAAACAAAATAAATTTCACAGCATACAGGGCTTCAAGCTAAAAGAGATGGGCAAATTAAAAACAATTAAGTCAATTATTTTAACAATGGATTACATATGGTACCTTCTGTTGCTGTTCGGTAGAGACCATCAAATACATGATTGTAACTGAAAATAGTCAGGATAGGGTTGTCAAATTCTTATATATATTGTATAAAAAACAGTGGTCTCGATCTCAACCAAATATAAATTTTCATGTTAGTCTACCTTCAACACTGCAGTGGAAACAATGCACAACAAACTAAAGTTCTCTGCATTTAGAAATCTCAAAATGAAATGAAAATATGTTTCAACTGGGTTGTGATTCAACCGTTAACAAACAAAACCATTTCTTACTTCCTTCGTTTTGCTATGTCAACCATTTTAACATCATTTTGCATCCTGTAAAAATAAGAAACGTGTTTTAGGTAAAGTCAATTTATTGATGTGGCACATAACAGAGGGGTAACAGAGTCATCTCCAAAATGTTTAATAAGACAGTGTTATGGCTTGTGTGAACTGACAGCCCTCACCTTACATTGACCATATCTGCTGGGTTTCCCACAATTCCACCCAAAAACCCTAATGAAATGGTAGGGAAATACCAGTAAATATCAGCAGACTGCTCTGACAACTCAGTGATAACATGGTAATCCAGAAAGATTTAATTACTTACCAGACGTTGCTGCCACAGCGATTTTCTGGTAAAAAGGTAGTGGGTCTATAATTAAATGAAAAAATGAAATCATTTCACCTGAAATACAATAAAATACAATAACAGTATTCCACTTTTAACCACTCTATTTGTCCAAGACCTTACCATTAGTTTTCTTTAGTTCCGCTGAAACCACCTCATATAATCCATAACGTGTTGTAGAGTATGTGAGCTGAAAAATAACAAGAAAACAATAACAATACACCATAACTGAAAGCAATGAAATCACATAAAGTGATTTAGACACTATGGGTACTGTGTCACAGCTAAGGAATGCAACTGGGAGCAATTTCAGAATACCCATTCACTTATTTGCATTTCTTATTTGACTCCTTCTCTTTAAGAAAAAGACATAGATAACAATACACACTATTCAAATGCTAATAAGTGAAGGGGTATTCTAGAATTTAGCCTGCAACGGAGTGATTTCAGAATACCTGTTCACTTATTTGCATATTGCCTTCTCTTTAAGAACAAGACATAGATAACAATACACTCTATTCAAATGCTAATAAGTGATCGGGTATCCTAGAATTTAGCCTGCCCGATTTCAGAATACCTGTTCACTTATTGGCATATTGCCTTCTCTTTAAGAATGAGACACACTTTTTTGTTACCTGTCTCATTAAGGACGCTGAAAGTCCATTGTAAAGTGCCAGTACACCTTGAGTCCTCACAACATGAATTCCCATGGACGTTAGATTGTGGGTGGCTTGCTGCTGTGTTTGTAAATGAACCTGAAGCCAAAAAAAAGTATGTACACGTACAAGTTTATCTTGCTGAAATACAATCTCTTTGATTGGCCAACTACATTTTTTACATCAGCTAAGGTATGCATACACGTGCAGGTAGTTGGACTAAATAGCATCAACTACCCCTTCAAGCAATCCACAATTTTACCAACTTGTAATATGAAACCGTACGCTGAAGTAAAACCAATTCCTGTTGTGCGAGCATCGAATATAAACAAGAACAACACAGTTTACAGTCAACATTCCTCCAAAGAACGAAGCATTTCTTGATCGTGACTATTCTGACTAACGTAGTGAACTCAAGCGTGATATTAATTTTAACAGGATCATTTTAACCCTCTTGATATCACTTTACATTTAATTTTCACAATATTCAAGGTAAAAACAACAACAAAAGGCAGATATCAAAGAAAAAAGTAAGTGAGCTTTAAATTTATAAAGAATTGTCAATTCACACAGATACATAAGAATTTTGAAACAACTTAAATTTCTGCGATCATAACCAATTACATTACGCAGCATGAATCAACGCAGCGCGAACCGAAAACAACTATTTGTGCCCTATAGTAAGAAGAAAACAAAAAAAGAAATCACTAATTCTCTGATTTTTTAATCGTCTAAAGCGACAATGGTAAAATGCACGGCTGGATGAAACATACTTCTTATGTCTATAATGAACATTGTTTCAAAGATGTTTTCTTACCTTTAGAAGATCTAAGGGATGTGTGCAGCAGGCCGCCATGGCGGAGGCGAAACCTCCAAGATACCATCTGTGCTTTTTAACCACTGTTTTCGCAGGTTCTCCAGAACATTGACTAACTCTTTCTTTGACTTGAACTGACATTTTGCCGTTAAAAGAGGAGAATGAATTTACTCCTTAGCTTACCCGTGACATCGTATGATTGGTGTTTACTCGAGTCGTGCGACTGTCCTCGTGTCCGATTACAATAGCCTGGTTACTAAGCGTCCGGGAAAACTCTTTACGTCATATGCAACGTGCGTGCGAACATGCAAGTGGCCTCGTGGAAATTACGGGAGAAGAGACTAGTCGTTTTGTTATTTAATGTGCATGCATGCTAACTTAGTATGCGTAGCATATTGGAAGACACAATAACTACACTTTCAAATATATAATCGCTTGAAATCTTAGTCTAAGTCGAAGGGAACTGAGCTGCGAGTAACAAAGCGATGTGTCAGTTCGGCTCTCCCTCACTGGTATGCGAAACCTGTGGAAGGACAAAGCCAAAATCTCTGGGTGAATACAACGCTTAGGCTTACGTGTCCAGGGGTACCGCTGCTGGTGCAATTCAATCTCGTTACCAGAGCCCACGTATCTTTTGGTCAGCGCCAAGATGGAGCTCTGGAATACTCCAAGATTTTAGGAGTTCCGAGTTACACGGCGCATGCATGCCGTGGTTTACAATATGTGGATGCGTTCGACAAAGGCTTACATTGAGCACTCGAAAAGCTAGGAGGGTTAAATTTGGTTTTGAAAGAACAGCAATATCAAATTTTGAAAGCGGTTGTGATGATGAAAAGAGATGTTTTTGTGGTTTTTCCGACGGGTTTTGGCAAGTCACTCATGTGCGAAAGTTTGGGTTTCATCTTCGATTTCCGGAGAGGTGAAATGGGGCGATTATTTGGACTCAAGGCCGGGTTTACAACAGCAGCGACAAATCTTCGTGCTTACAAGTTTAGTTGGAGTTTTCTGTGCCATATTCATTTAAAATTCAGCTGTTGTGATGATTGTTTACAAGCAATTTTACTTCCGGTAGTGTACGCACGGGCAGTCTGATAAATGGAGAAGCCAATCAACGAAGTGCTGAAAATTGATGAGCTCCGTGTCTTGGCGCTGACCAAAGATACGTGGGCTCTGGGAACCTGATTGAACAACTGCTCGACTACCTTGCGCTCAACGAAACACTTAATACCATAATATTCAACTAATATGATTTACATTACAACAATGAAAACCAAAATCAGTAACGAATGAAAAGCAAAATTCCTAACACTAAAAACGAATTTAATTGCGTCCATTCTGTGTTTTGGAAATGAGTAACCTCCCTTCAACAGAATCCGAGCAAAGTAGAAGACCAATCTTGCTACCCTGCGGAAACGTCAGATTGGAATACGCTTACATTTACGGCGTACTGAGCATGCACATTAGCTTTGCAGGTCGACATTTTTCAGTCCAATTGCGCGTTGTCACAACGAAACATAGTGGTGAGGTCCGTGCTGACTTGAATCGTTGTCGTAGTTCAATCTAAAGCCCCCCCCGGGGGGGGGAACTCGCATATGAAACGGTCGGGGATGCTTGTCGTCTCGCTTAGGGGTGTAAATTTCGGGTTTTGGTCTCACTTAGGGTGTTCTGGGCAAAACGCCATTATATTTGGCCGTGAAGGTCTCGTTTAGGGTTGCACGCGACGAAATGTAAAATATATATATATATATATATATATATTTAACATAAACAAAATCGGGTGGCGATGAAAGCCAGGTTAGTAATGGTCTCTTTTAGGAGTCAAAAAAAAAAAAAGCTTGGGCCAACGCCCAGATCGGTCTCCTTTAGGGGTGTAATTCAGTGCAGTGCTTTCATCTTTGGCAGAACTAATTGGCTAAAAGATTTTGTTTCTCTAAGGTATAAATAATTTACTTCTCTACGTTTCCGTTCACGGCTCGAGTTCTGAACTCAATGTCAACGTTCTTAATTAACCTTCGAAGCTCAGGGTCTTGGTATTTCTGTCCCAGCTTAATAGGTAAGCAGTTTTTTCTAACCCTTGGTCGTCAACTCAGACATCATTTTTTTTTGTAGACGAGTTCTCACAGTAAATCATTCAGTTTAAAATTATGTTGTTGTTGTGTGTTAGAGTTCGGTGTACTACTATAGAGCACGCAGTGAAGACCTCTAACCTCGTTCCTAATCTACGATTCAAGAATAACTTCCGCTGGTGTTTGACCTGTCCTACTATTCGGCGTTGTTCTGTTACTAAACAGAAACCGAGCTAAACTTTGCTTGACCGAGTTGCTCCCCTCCGCCTTAAAAAATTGCTTAAAGGCTTGAACAAAACGTTCTGCCTGGCCATTTGATCGTGGATGGTATGGAGCAACAAGTGTGCGTTTCATGCCATTTGCTTTTGCAAATTCGGAAAACTCGTTCGAAGTGAATTGAGAACCGTTATCGCTTACCAGTGGCTGCGGAATGCCGTACCGAGCGAACATTTCTCGAAGTTTCAATCCACTGTTGCTTGACCTTGCTTCGCTCGTAATGCTGTGCATCAATTTCACTTCTAGCCATTTAGAATGACTATCGACGACAAGTATAGAAACATTTTTCCCATGAACGGTCCTGCGAAATCTATGTGAATCCTTTGCATTGATATATCTTCGGCCAATCCCAGGGATGTAACGGTGCCTGCGGCGGCTTGTTTCGTGACCTTTGACAATCGCCACATCGCTGTACAACCGCGGTTATGTCCCTGTCAAGGATGAAGTCGTGCGAGTGACTTCATTCGGACTATTCTGGGATGCTCTGTGTGTAATTCGTATAACACCCGTTTTCGAAATTGCGCAGGAATTCCCCACAACAAACAACCATCTTCGACTGTGATTTCGTGATGTTGAAAAACTGGGTGATTTCCGGTGCGGTCTGCTTATGGGGCCAACCTGTCATCGTAACACTCTGTATTGTAACACTCTGGACAAAATTGGATCTGTTCGTGTCGCCTTACGAGTTTGATCTACATGCAACGGCAGAGATTCGATTTGTAGTAAATTGATGAGTTTGACCTCATCTACTTCTTCGTCATGTTTGTCGATTTGCAACGGCATCTGCATTTGCGTGTTTCGCTGTTGAACGTTACTCGATAATCATATTGATATGCGCGCGAGTAACAATGCCCATCTTTGCAATCTTGCAGCTGCTAGAGTAGGAATTCCGCTTTTGGGACCCAACAGCGTGGTTAACGGTTTGTGATCCGTGACCAATATAAACTTTCCTCCATACAAATACTGCATGGTGGAATTTCTTGATTCCGAAAGTTATGCTTAGCGCTTCTTTCTCAATTTGCGCGTAATTGCGCTCGCTTTTGGTCAAGGTGCGCGACGCATAGGCTATCGGGCGCTCTTCTCCGGACGGCAGCACGTGCGAAATGACTGCTCCGATTCCGTACTGCGAGGCATCGGTGTCGAGTTTTAGCGGTTATGTCTCACTATTAAATATGCGTTAGACAATTTGTCCTTTAGTTGCTTGAGCGCTCTTTCCTGATCTTCAGACCATTTCCATTCAACTCCGTCTTTCAGCAGCTCGTTTAACGTAATAGTCGAGTAGTTACAATGAACTTGGCATAATAATTTATCATTCCCAGGAATGATCTCAATTGATGTTGAATTTCGGGTGCCGGCGCTTTCCGAATGGCTTCGACCTTGGCTCGACTGCGTGCAAGCCTTGCGCATCTATTCGATAGCCCAAATATTCAACAGTAGGCTGCATGAATTTGCATTTGCTTAGTTTTAACCTCAAACCAGCGCTTTCCAGCCTCTTTAAAACTTCACTGAGATCATTTAAATGCTCTTGATCATTCTTTCCCGACACTAAAATATCGTCTACCCTAGAAACTACCATTGGTATGCCTTGGAGTACTTGCCCAATTTTTGATTGAAAAATTGCTGATGCGGAAGAAACTCCAAAAGGCAAACGCGTAGGTCTATATAAATCCTTATGAGTATTACATACTCCCTAGAATCCTCATCTAGCAGGACTTGTTGATAAGCTCTTGACAAATCTATTTTAGTGTATTTTTCTCCGCAACTCAATGTAACAAACAATTCTTCAGGATTTGACAAGTGGTGTTGGTCAACCTCCAAAACTGAATTGACAGTAACTTTGTAATCCCCACAAACGCTTATGGAATTATCAGGCTTAACCACAGGAACTATCGGACCCTATTTTCTCTAGGCGATCTAATTCTTGCTCAATAGCTCCCTTTAAACCATGCGGAACTGGGCGCGGTTTAAAGAATTTTTGCTTTGAGTCAGGTTTTACAAACAATTTAGCCTTAACGCCTTGCATTGTACCTAACTCGTCTTTAAAAACAGCTTGATGTTTAGTTAAGACATTATCTCGGTCATTACTTATCTTCTTGATTGACCCCCAGTTCAATTTAATGTCTTTTAACCAGTTCCTTCCAAATAGACCTGGTCCTTTCCCATTCACGATCTGGAGAGGTACTGTGGCGGTCTGATTTTGGTATGTGACGTCCAACGTGGGCTTGTCCAATGACATCAAGGGTCTCTCCGGTGTACGTTGAGCTTGACTTGGGACTTCTCAAGTGGGATACGTGGGAAGTGTTTCCCCCAGGCCTCCTCTGACATGATCGACAAGGACGCGCCAGTTATCTAATGCCATTAAACAGTCCTTGCCATTCACGATGGACGGTTCAGGCTTTTCTTGGCTGATCTGAAACAATTTGAATTCGTCATCTGAATTTCTCGGTGGCTCGTCTGTTTCCATGTACCGAACCGCCTGTTTTCTACCGCTCTGATGGGAACGTGATCCATGGTTGTGCCCACTTGTGAGAGCCAGTGTTTTCTTTCTGCACACTCCGGCAATGTGCCCTTTTCCTTTGCAGATCTGACATGTTTCATCTTTGAATCGGCATTTTTGTGGAACGTGGTCCTCACCACAACGGAAACACGGCTTTTTCGGCTTTGAAGGTCTGTGGATGCGATGGCTTTACATAGTTTATCTCGCCGTCTGCGGGTGGATTTCTGAAGGTGTTCGCTTGCTTATCTGCAACTTCCATTGCCAACGCGTTTTCCACGGTCGTGTTGCACGTGAGACCTTTTTCTGCCAAAAGCCTTTTTTGAATCTGTTTGCTTCTAAGACCGCAAACAAATCTGTCTCTTAGAGCTTCTTCTAGGAATGTGCCAAAGGCACAATGTTCTGAGCACTTTTTGAGCGCTGCATTGTACGCGGCCACACCTTCCCTCTCGTGCTGTTCACGCTTGTGGAAGTGAAACCTCTCGGTAATCACGATTGGTTTGGGCTCGTAGTGGTCCCTCAGTGTTTTTACAAACTCGTCGAATTTAGCTCGCGGACGGTTTTGTTGGAGCCAGCAGATCTCTAAGAATGTTATAGGTCTTGCTGCCTATCGCCGTCAAAAACGTGGCCACAATTTTCTTTTCATCTTTGATCTCGTTAGCGATCACGTACTGTTCAAAACGTTCGCTATACGCGTTCCAGTCTTCTGAACCGGGCTTGAAGGATTCTATAGATCCGACAGTGGCCATCCTCGCCGCCAGTTGTTGTGTGTTAGGGTTCGGTGTACTACTATAGAACACACAGTGAAGACGATGGAAGTACTTCACACAACTGCTTTATCTGAGTCTGTCTGGTCAATGCTATTTACAATGATATATATATATAGAGAGGCATAATCATATGGTTGCGGTTAAGGTGTGCCATCCAATGATAATCGTTTATCCGACAACTAAGGAATTTATCAAATAGTCCAGTAACGAACACTACTGTTGTTGTTGTTGTTGTTGTTGTTGTTATTGTTGTTGTTTCTCAGACTCGCTTGCTAGCTAAAATCACTGGATCTCTGGATTCCTTGGACAAACAAAAATAAGAACAAGGGAAGATTTAACTAACACCTAATTACAGGAATCAGGGTCAAATTTTCGCGACACGGCTTACTTATTGTACGATTCTAGAAGGAAATTTCGAAAACTATTAAATGTCTGACTTTTTTATGAATTTGGACTTTTACATGCGCCCTAAAATATAAGCGACAGTCTCTGTATAAAGGGAGATTGAGATTATGACGCTCTTATACCAAACAAAATGTCTTGCTGAAACCTACCTCGAGAAGGACTACAGTATATATTTTCAATTCATGCAGCTGAACGTAAATGTGTAATCAGTGTTGCAGACATTTGCTTGCTTATCGACGGGTCCTCATTATTCGAAGACTGGCATGCGCCCGAGCTTAGCCTTGGTTGCTTAAAGATAAAGCTGATAAGTAGACAATCACTTATTGAAACCCTCTGTGCCCAAATCTAAGTTTGGTTTGATTAAGGGGATTGTTGCTTTTTAACCCGGCTCTTTCTCGACGACTCGGTTTCTTTGAGATTATTTAAAGCGAATCGGTCTGCAAATTTGCGAAAACGATTAATTTAATACTGTGCATCCCAATAGACCGTGGCAACCCCAAGTTTTTTTTAGGTCGTCTGCTGCTATTCAAATTTGATCACAGGATCACTTTTTTGTGTACCTCGTGATCACCTTTTGGTGTATCACGTGATCGGCTTTCGCTCTGTCTTCAACCTTAATCACGTGGTACAGCAAAAAGCTTATCGCATAGTACACAAAACAGTGATCCCGTGATCAAATTTGAACAGCAGCTGACGGCCTGAAAAACTCGGGGTTGCCACGGTCTACTGAGATGCATAGTAGGACAACACACTCAGCCCCTAACGAGAGTCTGTGAGATTACATCCCATAAGGACTGAAAGGGCCAGGTCAATGCTCCAGCCTGTTCACCAGGGGTATATCTCATCTCTCCTCTGCTGGCGTTTGTAACAAGGTCAAATACCCAAGTCCCATTAAATCGGCTGCCAATGCAACAAAGAGCGCTTTCTGATCTAAATGCAATTTCCGAACAAAACACGAAATTAAAGTAGCTCTTGAGATCAGCATTCTGCGGAATGTCTAAGCAGTAGTATTATCCAATATCTGCGTGATCCCAGTGAATGGTGCGTGCGCCGTGGCCTATGTGGGACAGACCATGTATTCATATTAAGTTCATCTCACATTGAAGGTCAGTCAAACGGAGCTGAGTCTTGAGCCGGACCTGCAACCGGCTTTATAGGGAAGCAGTTAATCGCTTGATTTTACAAGGAGTCTAACTAGCTACAGGTAAGCTATAAGTATTATAAAGCGCCTATTAGTATGTTTTTTTAATAACAAGTAGTCATTCCGTTGACTGAACGGAAGGATCAGGGACCAAGTTGTAATAGTTAATAGTATAACAATATTATAACTACTGCAAAGTGTTCAGTCTTGGTGTTAATTTTTCTCCGAAGACATCCAGGGCCTGACAAAACTTATGACAATTAAGTTGTTTTTTAAGTTGTTGCTTATAATAGCTGCAAGCCCAGGTCTTTGACTCGTATGCTTTTATTGCATATCGAGCTACAGTTCTGTTCAGTGAGGCGACTTAATACTCCTAATCGCCTAGTGCTACGGTGTCATCATAATTCAGCTTACCGGATCTCTCTCTGAAAACTGCACTGCACTTTCTCGCTTTCTCATCGTCATAGCAGGCTTCAGAGATTCTTGTTATTCAAGTTTTGTTACATCGCCATCTTCAATGCCTCTGTTTTAGTCTTCAATTATGCATGTTCAATGTAACATCTGCTATTGTCAAATTGGAATCAATCTAACCACGATGTTGCTATAACAGGCTTTTGCTAATTGTATTGACTTCCAAGGCTGAGTTTCACTGTATCGTTGTCCATTTCCAACCGCACTTGATTGCGAAACAAACTGTTCCCGCTAGAAATGATACTTAAACGAAATTAGCTTACCGTTTTACGGTACTGACTTTCTTATATGAACTCGTTTGAGTCATTAAGTGGGTCACTATTCATTTTTCGCTAAACTCCACTTACATTTTCTCTGCCCTTTGTTGTTTCTACTTACAAATTTATCGTGCTGTGCAGTTTCTCATACTTTAAGAACGATGATATTCTCACGGCTTATCCTCCAAAAAAATTTACGTAAATTGTCTTCCACCCTTTCCAAATTACACACTATCGGAATTGACACACAACTTCATTTTATTGTGTTATCATACACCAATTAAGTTTCATTAATTAATTACCACGCCATAACTAATCGTTCCCAACTGATAAAAACCCTGCTGAAGAGACGGATAATTTGCGAAAGAAAGGCTGAGGAATTAAGTTCTTATAACGTCTGCCATAAAAACCAGTAGTATAGACAGCTACACATACAATCGGTATACGACATTGTTTTAATATAAACAGACGACTAAATTAATCCTTTCTCAAGTGGAACGAAAAAAAATTCTTCGAAACTTTAATCAGAGACAAAGCGCAACGCAACAGGGAAGTTCTGTTGAAGAAGTTTCATTGTTTAGCTGTCACGTGTTGTAGTATCCTATTTACACACTCAAAATTTAACTGGGGACAACTTTACAGCGCAGTTATTACTGTGACTTACATAAGACCTCAATATAAGTAAGTAAAAGTAAGTAAGTATTTCAATATAAGTAAGTAAAACGGAGAGAACTGGCTGCGAGACTCCGAGTTTACGTAGTTTGTGCTTTGTGATAGGTACTTTGTATCGCTACTGAGTAAAATCTTCACTCTGAAATGACAAAATGAGATATTTCGTTATGAACTGTATGATTCATAGAATTGCTATACAGCAGAGTGGATTAAAATTACGGTATGATGATATGATTACTGCCCCGCTATACGATTAGAAGCTAGCGACCAGCGTTGATTGTTTTCATTAATGACTGAATGAAGTAAGCTGTTAATTAAAATTGATATTTCACCAAGCCGAGTCAGTACTTTTGGTGACCCTGCTTTATGAGCGACACGTGTATTAAGCGAATAGTTTCAGCTAAAGTCCTGTAGTTGGTCGTTATGAACAGGTTCCATTGTATTTAAAACTTCGAATAAAGAGCAACATTAGAAGAACTTCTTCGTTTAATGAGAAATATTTCAAACATCTATTCATTTGTGCTAACTGGATTACATGTTGTAATTGCTTCTTTCATTGTGGTTACTATAATATCAGTACCAGCACCTGATTATTTAATTGGACTATACAACGCAAAAGGGCGTTCTTTAGTCTTTATACACCGACGAGAAATACCCCTCAGATAATCCCTCGTTTTCGATCACGCCCCTGCCACAGTTATGAAGTTGTCCAGAGTGGCGGGCTAAAAAATTTTGTAACGTGGTGAATTCTTCTCCGAAGGATTAAAAGTCGAGAGGTGGTGTGTCAGCATTTGTATAGTCGGTGAGGGCTGCAGAGGAACTCCGAGAACACTTTTTAACTTTATTTTAAGTAATACTTCACCTAGCAATCAAGCTTTGCCCAGGCTATGGTTTGCTGTAACCGCTGTCAAACGCAACTTTATTTCGGTGAAGGTGCAGATCGTGAAACGCTCGACACTATCCAAACAAGCCTGGCTTGATAATGTTGCTAAAACACACCGCGTACAATTACGGAATGCACGCTTACTCGTTTGTTTCCGTTAATTTCTGTTTCTGAACGCTCCCTTGGCCGTGAACAATCCATGTAAGAGTCAAAAGTGATTGGCGATAAAGAACTGACAAACAGTTTTAGAGTCGACGCTTGACCTAAACTTGCTTCCAACCAAGTAGCTCGGACGGATTGGTCCGAGGTTACAGGGAAACGGAATCATAATGCGCTAGCATTGTTTGCATCAGGATTTTACTAAGCTTGTCGACTTTCGCTTACTTCTACAGTAAGACTGCCTCAGTTTTCTCGATCTCCTTGTTGCGGTGTTTTCCCTTCGATTTAGTCCCTGCTACCTTCAGTGGTGAATTTCTACAAATCGCAATCTCACAGAAGCCTCGATTAGAACGCACGGAACTTGGATTCGCTCTCCATTAATATGTTAAATATTGCTTTAAAAAAATTTCCAGCCCCATTATTTGAAACCCTCGGCAAACAACTTTTCCAGCTGTTATCGTCACAAAATGTCATTTGGTGGTCACTCACAAAGGTGACCATACTGCAATGCGATGGCGTTCAAGTTGCGGAATGTCCGCTATAGACTCCAGATGAAAAAAAAATCTTTGAGATTAGCAGCAGGGGTTACCGTTGATTTTTTTTTCTTTTTTTTCGTTGCCTATTACCTCTACCACCGCACACCCTAATTAAGCTCAGTAAAGGAAACTTTTAACTAAGCAAAAAAATGTGTTTAGGGTCCGAACTTTGGGATCCCAATATGGCAGTCCTTTATTTGCCGTTCAGGGAAACCAACAGTGCCGCAATGACGTCATGTTAAAACTATGTCATGATCTAAATTTGGCACTTGCAGGCACTGACTGGAGTCAGCACCAGGGCCCAGATGTTCAAAAGGTGGATGGCGCTATCCACTGGATGACTCAATTGAATTTGCTTGCATTTACCCACCGGATACCGATTTATCCGGTGGATGGCGTTATCCACCTTTCGCGGAACAACTGGGGCCAGGAGCTCATAGCCCTGTCCGCACCAGTACACACAACTTTGTCCCCAGATCTTGTTCCCGAATATTTTTAATCAGTTTAATATCATGAAGCACATGATTTTATAGGGTAGAAATTCTTTTATTAAGGATAATTAGAATATCTATTTTTATAGCTGTATAAACTTTTCTTACACCTTAATTAGTGGGGACATCCCTTGTATGGCGCATTTGCGCTTTTGGCTGTCCGGCTCCTTCTCCGCAACTTTTCTCTATTTCCTATTTGAAATTTAGTGGAGTGAATTTGTAATAGATAAAAGAAATTCTGCTCCCGAAGATCAATTATACCCATGAAATCGTTGGTACTCACCAACGAGCTTTTCTGTGCCCCTGAAGCATGCCTCATCATTTTCGCGAATAACGCATCCCAGCAAATTTTCTCGCCCAAGTTTACATTTCACACCCGGCTGAAATTCAGCATGCATTCAGAACAAAATTTCCGCCCGGACTAGTACTGAATGGCCCTTAGCTGTAAGTCATCTGCATTAGGTAACCGGATTCCAGCATTCTAAACCGCGGAAATTTTTTCACCTAAATCGCTTTGACTTTTTTCTGTAAAACTAAAAGTCGCTCAAAGCGGTGGAGTTCAGATCTAACTAAATATCCGGCAATCTGCCGATTTGTGGAATTCACAGCCAGGATCATAATACTTGATCAAAATTCCAAATCAACAAACACGTAGATCTTTAAATTTCTTTTCTTTTCCTTTCACGCATTTAGAAATTCTGGCAAAATTACATGTCAACTCTGATCTCGAGATCAGGGTGGGGTAAAGTTTCTCTCCTTTGCGTGTGTGGCTCCTAACGTACAGCATGCTTTTGCAGTCTAGGAGGTCGTAACTACATATGTGTCCATTCAGCCTTGGGAATTCGATTTCCGCGTCTTTTGGGCGATCGGCTTATATTCTATGAACATGGTATTAGCCCAACTGAACACGTTCTGTGGAAAGAATCCCGCCAATGATGAATTTCAGGAAAATAAGAGCAAGCAAAGAGGATTTTACGTACTAGAAGTTTATTGAAATAGTCTACACCGAAAGAACAATCTGATTAGTTTGAAGGCCTGTTACTACATTTAAATATTTATGATCATGCAAATTATCCACTGGCAGGAAACATTTTTTCCTCGATTCTGTAGTTGTTGGGAAAAACCTGAAGTGGAAGTGATAAAGATGAAAATAATTCGTCGTAATGCAATTAATTCATACGAAACGCACTCAGAATCATGATAGAAGAATCCAACAAACTTGAAGTCCATGACCTTAATTCAGATTTCTAAGCCAGTTTACGAAGGCTTCGGAAATGAACGAGACAGTTGCCGGACATTCATAATAACTTGAGGAGTTTGTTGATCCCTAATCAAGTTGACGCTGTTCTCTAAAGTCATATTAATTAAACCGTCTTAGAAAGAAGGTTTGGCTTTTTTTTTTCAATAACCTGAGGCCTGTCTGATCCGAGGTCAAATGTTCAGTATCCAATGAAGTGGGAGTCGGTCCATCCGTTGGAACCGTAAGTGGCGTTAAATTCTCTGGTAAACCGGGGTTTTCAGGCATCTTTTTTTAATTAGCCTGCCTGTCACTGTTATTATTCATGCGGTGAATGATGCACTCAGACTGTCAAGTCTTAACGTAAATTGAGGAAGCGTTAGAGGGTCTTTCAGAAAAACAACTAATTTTCTTCTCTGTTCTGGTCGTGGAAAAGTCCTCAGTCAGTTTTGAATTCATAGTGAATGAACATCATTTATGAAATGGTAATATTACTAAACAACAAAGGAAGGGAATTGTCGGTTGAATTTTGTTACGTCACATGACAGAAGAGTGGATAGTCGCAAGGTGTATATATATGTACAGTACAGGCGTAGTGAGCCCTGCTTCGCAATAAGATGTGGACGGAAAGGTTGGCCGCCATGCAAAAGAGTTCAGGAACCCTTGAAACTTTGCGTCTCTAGCGGGTTAACAGTCTTCCTGTGCATAAGCCGTTTTAATGTTTCCGGAAAGGGGGCGACGATGCTACTGGCCAACGAACTTTCAGCCCTTTACCACATGAATGTTGGAATTTTGTTGGTAATTAGTTTTCAACTTGTGCAGTCCTTAAATTCAAAACTCCATTTGTCAAGAACATTCATTCAATATGAATGCTGTGAAATATTGCTGTTGGACAAATCACACAGCTGTTTCAGCTAAACACCGCTATTCTTTTTCACAGCATTTTGTCGGCGAGGACAGCAGAGAGAATCACAAAGACAGAAAGTGACATACCAGTAGAACCAGTAGAACGTTCAGTAACATCAGGAAACCGTTAAAACGCCACAAAATCTCGGAGGGCTTTTTGGGGGTGCATGTGGCTTATGACACGTTTATTCCAAACAATTAAACGAGCAAAAAATTGGTCCTCGAAGCTGCATTCTCACCAAAACCATGCATCCCCGCCTTATGAATCATGGCGGGGCGGGGACGAATCGTCTCCATCAAATAAAATTAATTAATTAATTTGATCTCAGTGAAAACTGTTGTGAGATAAGCAACAGCGTTTTGGGTTAGGTATGCCTTACGGACTGAAAGACGCTTTTTAAAGCGTTTTTTTTTTTTCCTCATTCTTTCTTCTTTTTTTTTTCCAAACTGTTCTACTGCCTGATTTGAGCATTTCTTTTCTTTGCATTTTTTTTTTAATTTGATCTTTTTTTTTTTTTGAGGTCTGTTATCGAACACGATGAAAAGATGTAAAACGATGACTCTGAATACCTCGGCCATTGATGGCTTGACATATAATTCATATGCGATCAACGTTACTCGGTAATAGGTTAAGACGAAACAGGTGGGAAACGTAAATACTACGAAAACAGTAAAATCCGCTTCTGCATCCAGTAGTTTATCCGACTTGATGCGAGAGGGAGATCAAAGCACGGCATGTGTACCCAATTTAACCTTTGTACTTAAGAGCTTCCATGTATAGCATAATACCACGCAGAGCTGGCAAGAGCTCCCCTCAGTGAGAGAGGACAGAATCAAGCGATCTTTAGCAAAATATAGAGCTCACTTCGCTAGGTAAGCGCTTTAGTTCATTTCGTGGTAGTATGCGATTCAAGCATTGGTGTTTCGCAGAAATGCATGGGTATGGTTAAATTTTGGACTGCTCGGGAACAGTCTTTAAACTGAAAGGGGTTGAATAATGTCTTCAAGGTATGATCTAGCCCACCACATTTTGACTACGGCGTGCTCGAGCGCCGATGTGAACCCGGGAAGACTTAAATGTTGCTTTCCAAGGTTGCTCTTGGCATACAAGCGGCGCAGTTCTGAGTGCTTAGCCAAGATAATATTGTAAATGTGGAACTGCTTAATTTTAGCGGGCCTATTTGTGAAATTTGCTATTTGCAAACTGCCTCCGACATTCATGCAGTCACGCTGTAGAGATAGAGTGTTGGAAACTGGTTTCTATGAAACCTAGAAAACTCGTGACGCAAGTAAAGTCGCTTTTTCTTCCGTTTTACGTCAGGAACAAATTTCACTTCACGTGTGTTGTTATTTTGCATTATTTTGTCAATCCAAGTAACTCACCGGATATTACTGAAAATATTACTGAAGTGAGTATATATAATGAATCCGTTACCGCGACTTCTTAGTCGAGTAACCGACCCGGAGGGGTGGGGTACTCCCTTACATGGGCTGTATAGGTATGTGCGGCCCCAAAGGATATGGTTTTTTAGTCGTTTTGGTCTGAAATAGGGTATGGTTTGTGCACTCAAGTCTCGAATTGAGCAGGTCTTTTTAGAAGAAGCTACTTCTTCATCATTAGATGGTAAGACCTTATTATGCCAACCGTGTAACAGCTGAAATAGGGTAGGGAAATCGCAGATTGTGGTCTGAAATAGGGTAAGGGTTTCCGGAAGCGAGCTGCACATCCTAACCCAATTTTTCTGGGAGTAGGCTCCCCTCCCCCTCCGGGGTAACCGGGCCCTTTTGGGGGATACTTCTTCGGTTGGACATAAGCATGCAAACTCCATATGCTACCGCCTAAGCAGATGTCAACATTGCTGAGAAGCTCGCACACACCTAAAGCCGCCAGTAGCTGACTAGAGTCTTTCTTGACATGATGTTTGGAGAGGTTGAACTTTCTTTGGAGCATATGAGTTGTTCGCACTCTCTTCAATATGTCGACAATCAAAATTAATAATGACTCGAGTACGTCAAAATACCAAAACTGAGAACTTCGATAAACAATTTGTTTGTACTTTGTACTTGCATGATGTACAGGGAGTAAGTAATTCAACCATGATTTATCACCAGACCGAAGTTCTTGAAATCCGGAAGACTTTACAGATCGACAAGTCACATAAGCCATTTATCAAGGTCAATTCATTGTTTTCAATTTACATAGGAAATGCCATGTTTTTATTAAGACTAGTCAGCTTTGTATCTCAATTAACTGGTTAAACCAAGTGCAGCTCATCGACTGGTCCTAAGGGGACGCACTCGGCGAAAAGACTGGCAATATTGCGCAGTCGCATTTTGACGAAGGATTTGAATGTTGCTCTATAAAGTGATATGTATTATATACTATATTATACTACTATTATACTATCCTATCCTTTTTTACTCTATATATTTCCTAGTGAAAAACTCAAAAATGGAATTCTTGTCTGTTAACTGGTTTCCACTGAAGTCCATTGCAACCGCGCTAACTTACGACCCTCCTGTCACTGAACCCTCAGCGTCAACTGAAACTAGGTAAATGGTCAATCAAGAGTGCACCACTTGGCAAATTGTCTTCTGTCCAGTCTTTTTTTTTTGTTTGTTTCTTTTTTTTTTCAGTTTTTTTTTCCAGTTTTTAGCAGGTTAAGCCACTCCTCGTTCTTACGTTTAGACCATGTGAGTCTGGAAAATGTTACTAAGTGTGTTCTTTCATAGTCAATTAAACAGAGAAACGTTCTTAGCTCTTTGATCTTATATGAAAGCGGGTAAATCATCTTACTAGCGGTTTCCATTAATTCACCTTAATCTGCTAGGGCTGAGATTTCTTCATACTTCGTATACTTAGAGTGCTTGTTTTCTCCTGAATTGTTAACCTGCTTGCGAACAGTAACTAAAAAGGACACTAACCGCTTGCAAACTCCTGGGGACCGGAGTCCCAGCCAACTTCAAATTAAATACACGCGAAGATTATTGTGGTTTATAATATTTAACCTGGCAAAGGTCCATGGAATACAGATTAGAATTGTTACCAAAACAAAAACAACTTTGGATGACTGAAGCCCGGGCACGCGAATCTCACTTTATTTGGTAACCAAGGATGCGCTGGAGATTTATGCAACGGCTGTCAGGGAATGCAGAGATTAGCCACACATTGTCCAAGAGTAATATTTCCGTGTATTGTTCACTGAACAAAAAGGCCCGGAATCTTGATGCCCGATCCTAGTCGGTCTCTACTTACCTTGCCTAAAATTTCCATTTCGTGTTTGAGATATTAAAACTCGCTATAACTGCAGTGTCCGGTTTTTCAACTGGCGGCAAAGTACCACCGCGCATTCAAATCGTGCTTAGTTCCTTGGTTAGAAGGCTTAAAAGTACTTTGACTTCCAAGTGCTCTTTTAAGGTGTCAAAACAGACGATGATCTCATATTTCTTAATATTTGGAAACATTAAAAAAAACTTGTAAGGGCAGTGCAGTATTCATTTCATAAAGGAGGGACGTGTTTATAGGAGCTAAACTATCTCCATGCAGTCAAAGGATTTTGATGGTCTAAAATTCACCCATTTTCTGGTTCTTTGAAGGAATTTGGGCCCCTCGACACCAGGTTAGTATGACCAGGGGGCATTTTCTCTTAATTCTGGGCAACGTTTCTATTCGTGACTGCACTGGCAAGATACATATTGCCCATAGTTGTCCAGCAACTAATCGTTTAGCACTATTTAGCGGACGGTTAACCCGAATGCTGCTGACAGCGATCGAAAGGAAACCAAGGAGAAGAGTTAGAGGGTCGCTACACTCACAGCATGAATATTCATGCAGAGAGCACACCCATCGGATCATCTGTCGTCACGAAAGTCTAACCATCGAACTGCTCCCCTCTGTCTATAGCACTGGGTGTTTTTTTTCTTGCCGAGAACGCAGGAGGCACAGGTAAAGGTGTATTCGTTTCTGCTCCCTCTCGTTTAAGGCTTTCGCTTACTTCTCACTATGAAAAAGGAAACGTCTGCTGTGCACGCCAATTATGGTCAGGGCGACTCTTGCTCATCATCATAAGTTAATCGAGGAATTCTTTTACTCTCGTTTGCAAGCGAACTATCTTGCAAAACCCAAGAAACTGATGTGAAAACGTTGTACCACATGAGCAACTGTTTGAAGTTGGTTCCCTCCTTGGGTATCGGACACAATGGAATCACTATTGTTTGTGAGTCATTGTCATTAGTTTAGCTGTTTTTTTGTTTTGTTTTGTTTTTGTTTTGTTTTGTTTTGTTTTTTGGGGGGGAGGGCTTTTGTTTCACCTCATCTGTGTCTTCTACCCGAATTAAGAGCCTTAGCTGAAGTTACCTTCACTTCCATCGAAGCCATCTGTAACCGGGGACGAATACTGATAGTTGCAATGCAATACGGATACAAAAAATATGAAGGGGCATGATTCATTCAAAAGGCATCTGACCAATTAAAAATAGTGCACGGTCCTTTTATATCATGATCAATCTCGCGCTTTCCTTTTCAGAATTGGCCGCCAGCTGTGGTCGTTCTCTTACTAACTGACGTAGTCGACATTCTTATGATTTAGTTGGGTGGCAAACCTACGGTTGCAAACCCCGTATATACTGCACTAAACGTGAGAGAGTGTGCTCAAAATAAGTATCCGACCTGCGTGCTTTAAAACTCATGGTTTTCAAGGTAAAGGCAAGGTCGTGCAAGGAAAACGAAATGTAGTTTATTCAAGAGTGAGAATGTGCAGCATCCTTAATCTGTTATGAACCGTGAGCTTTAAATAATGTATTAAGTACGAACTTCGGCTTTGCTTTGAAATTGATAAGCATCTCAATTTCCGAGACACACTGGTGATGCGCCATGAAAATAATAAAATAGCGAAAAATATTGGCATTCTTACTAACTGAACTGAGATATCGCTTAGATTTTCATTAACGGAAACGAATATTGTGCTTTATTATATCCGCATTTTACCAATGAAATTATGAGGTGAAGTTGTGCAAATCATTACTAGGCTAAATATCATTGTTTCAGTTCGCACTAAGCAGGATAAATGTCTTGGAACCATCCACCTCTTTGCACGTGCCAGGGAGAAAGCAAGATCTTGGAATTCTCAAGGCAGGTAATATATATTTATAAATTCACAATATCCTGATTTACACATAAGATTACGAATAAGTACTGATAGCATTCCCGAAGTCTTCTCTCGCGTCTGACTTCAGTATCTAGAGCACAATTATAACACAAGTGAGATTTGCTAGTGATCTCGGTACTTTGGGAATCTGTGCCTCTAAAACGCAATATATTCATAATAATTGAGGGAAACTATGGTTAGTAGAAATGGCGAATTATAGGGTATGCAATTACAATTTACTTTTAAAGAAGAGGTGTGATGATAGTTTTCTCTCGGCATTATTTACAGACCCTCTCCTTCCATAATGGCGGCCACACTAAAAGACCGCTCAGTGAGCGCTTAAAATTAAGCTGCACGGAAATGATAAATATCATTACAAGGAACAACACATCTTCTCTGGCTATCTGGGGAACTTTCCTTTAGGATTCAAGTATTGTGTAGCAGAGAATGTCAAACTTCAGACTTTACACAGTTTTGATTGACTGTGAGTTTTCATTATCCTAAAGATTAAATTTCAATCTAGGGTGCCATTTTTAACGAAATGTCTTGTACCAAGACAATGACGCTAGATGGTAAAAACAAGAAGAGTAAGAGCTCAATGGGCAAACCGCTTCAACAGGGTGTTCATTAGGCATCGGAGATCGGAGAATTCTTCGGCTACTACGTGCAATTTTCCGGCTAAATTTTGATGGGCTGTAGCACCCTCCAAGTTCATTTCTCCTATATTTTCCTTTTACTTTATACTACTCCCCCTCCCCTGCTGCGTCTATTCTGAATGAAAACCCTGGCTTCAAGTTCCGTCAGATAAATAATTGTAGAATTGATAGGAACGGAAATTGTCGGTACTTTTGATTTCTAACGATTGCATCTATTAGGTACTTCCGTGTTTTCTAGAGGCTAGTAACATTTGTCTCCTACTAACTCTACGAATGGGCAAATATAAGTGACATGTATTACAAACTTATTTAAGGACAGGAAACATGTCAGCGAATGTATCACGTCAAAACCGTTTTTAAGTTGTTGTTGTTGTTGTTATTTTGTTTTTTTCTGTTTTGGAAACCATGTTTTAAGTCTTTTAACTTGTTAGTTGCCAAAGTTTTTTCGTTTTATTTACTCACTTGTTATGGTTTTGTTTTGTTATTATTATTATTATTATTATTATTATTATTATATTTTTTAATTAAATACGTGGTAAACTATACACTTATCTTTATTTACAACTCATGAAAATGCTTGCACTAAATTTAGTGACAATCAATTAAAATTTTAAAAAGACTACAGTACTAAAAGCGAGATGATAAGAAAAGTCTAGTTTAAACATTGCTCATATAAACTGAATAACAATAACAATCAAAATTTACAGCTTTATTGTTATTATTATTATTATTATTATTATTATTACTATTGATATTGACACACCAGTCACTGGTCTTGGACACCGGGTTATCAATATAGGAGACAGGCGACAACAAGTTGCCTAAGGCAACCTACAATTCAGGCGCTTTTTCAGACATTACTTTCAACTTTCAACGTTCCAGCACCTTTCTCAGAATTATTTTTACTATCATTATTATTATCAAATAACAGTCATTAGGTTCGTTTTTAGCTATTTTAAATTGATAATTGCAAATGTAAATTGAATGGCCACCCCCATACTTTTTTAACAGGAAGTTTTCAATAAAGTTATCATTATTATTATTATTATTATTATTATTATTATTATTATTATTATTATTATTATATTAAAATCATTTTGTGAGTGTATTTAAACGTTGGTGAAATCAAATCGTTCCATGTTATAACGCTAAGGAGGTTACAATTAGAAACAACGCACAACTCGATTGATATATTATCACGTACCTCATTCCCAGGTCTTTCTTCTTCCCGTCCAGAGACAGAAAGAAGAGAGAACCTGGCAACGAAACCAAGCAAACGACTCGGAGTTTGCGCCGAAAATAATGACAGTGGTAAACGACAAATTATTATCAGTGCCGCGCCATGGCTACACGTTGACTGGTTGGGATCGTTTACTTTATAGCATACAGACAAAGTGACCATTAAGCTATTCAGACGTAAATTCACCTCGTGACCCTGGAATTTTTACTTCTTGTGGAATTTGTAAGCTGTACTCGGACAGGTTTTTTAATTATTATTTTTATTATTATTATTATTTATTGAAAAAGGAAAACCCGACTTAAGATGCTTTGCATTCAATTCAGGGTCAACGCTTTTTTTCACTTTATACTAAATAGTCTAAATAGTTGGCTGAGCAATAAGGCGTCGGAAATTTACCGTGTGGTATATGAGAGCTGGATTAAGGTTGATTGAATGACGCCTCTTTCTCATAATAGCGAGCTTGGGCAACTAAGACGGCTACGACGGGACTTCATTCCAAAATACAAGGTGGCAATAATGGTATTGCTAAGCAATTATTTTTTTGTTGTACAACATTTAAAAGGTGTACTAATTGTCGAGAAATTAAACTGGTATGGACGGGTTTCAAGTGCAGAGAGAGAGCTGAAAATTCATCGTCCTGTTGTCACTTCCTCTACAGACTGACTTTACAGAAATTTGGTCATTTCACGTCGTTATTTAGGAGATGATGGACCATGTGCAGAGCGTGCAGAGCCATTGTTTTTGTTCACTGAACCAATTGTTTTGTGGTGTTTTCGTTGCCGACCTCGTCGTAAGCTCCCTAATAAGTAAACTAGACGTTTGCGGCTGTCGATGAATCACATGATCAAGGTAATTTTGAGTCCTTAAGTATTCAGATTAATTGACTGCGACTAAGAAGAATAATGGGGCACTGAGCGGTCGTGCCTTTTACAAATTAGTCACTTTGGTTTGCATGCTACCCCCAAATTTCGCAACTATCGTAAATTAGTTTGCCTCACAAAGGCTCTGCCCAAGGCAAATTTAGCAGTTTACTGTGTATGTAGGGTCCTGCCTCATTTGTATATTTCCTTAAGTTTTGGCCGAATACCTTTCTAGTTTAGGTATAGGTTTATAAGCTCCCACGTACCTAAACAAAATGAGCGACCAGAGTTTAACCTTATTATTTATTCCACTCTAAAACTGAACACTTAGTCTGTTAGCCATATGATGTGATGATGCCAAGAGATTGATTCTCAAGAGGTCGGCATCTCAATAAAGTAACTTTATTCCCAGTCGTTAGGTATACTCTCTCGGATTTCAAAAAAAAAACATGAATTCAATATTTTGGCGTACTTAAAAAAAAAAAAGGAAAGACCTATCAATAGAGATACAAACATTAAGCACTTCCCCCGGGTATTACACAAATAATTGAAAACCAAATGTGTTGATTCCTGTAAGGAACGGATTGATCCTTTCATGACCGTTGTTTAACATTGTAATAAAGCAGCCTCACTTCGACTACGTGCCCGACGCCTAAAAGATAGTTTACTGTACGAAAGTTAATGTTATCTCAATAGTGACCTACAGCTATCACAGGCTGCATCTACCTTTGTAAAATTCAACAAATCATCACGAAACTTGCATCGGGAAACTTCCTCACCTACTCAAGGATCTTACTAAACAATGGGCTCAACAAAAATTATTAGTTTTATTTCGCAGAATGGCCCATATGTTGCGTTTTGTTCCTTGTCCGCAGTTCTCTTCAGTCTTCTGGTGGAATCCTTTATTTTCTTTCAGACCTTTCCGAGCATAAAACCGGAAACGTTCCCATCTTCCAAACAATGCTTTTGATCAGCACTTTCCGAGGAAAGGCGAGATGGACCGGTGTTTTGTCAGAAAACATTATCGTAGATAGCATATAGATCCTACTAACAGCTAACCATGTGAATGGAGCGTGTTAGAACGCAGAAAATTACACTGATCGCAAAGTTAAGGTTGTGAACGGCAATCAGTCACTTTGTTTGCAAGACTTGATTAAAACTCAGCGGGTTGGGGCAAGGAAAAAATAATAATAATGAGTTACTGTACGGTTTCGTGGAAAAATCTCAACGTGAAAGTTATGCTTAGTACCAGCCATTTGTGCAATTTGATTAGGGGTCCAGGGATATCGCCGGTATCGCACACAAAAAATATTGAACAGTATGTTTCAGGGAGTTTAACATTGAGTATTTTCTTGTAAATGTTCACGGACGCCAGAATCTCATCAGTCCAGGCTCAAACTGAAACTGAGAGAAACCTTGTACATCGTAACAAAAACGGCAAAGACCGAGCCGGCAAACCACCGTAAATCACAGGGCGGTAGCTTACATACTTCAGTTCAAGAACGTTTGCAAGAGGAGACAGCGCGGCTCAGTTTTCATGCTAAGACTTGGGTTAAAATCCCGCTTTAACCCATGACTGGCTCAGCCTTCGGTAATCCCCTCGGATTTTTCTTAACTGACTCCGCCACGTATCGTATAAATAGCCAACTGGTTGCCTCCTCCCCGTCTGGTTTCTTATTGAGGGTCTCCCAGGGGTTTGGGGAACAAGGGGACATGGCCAATTTAAACTGGGGAACAGGGGAGCAAAAACAAAATATCTCAGGGAACAAGGGAACATAAACCATTTTAGGGATCAAAAAGCTAGGATCAAGTACGGAATGAATTTTGGGAACAAGCGAACACAAACAATTTTTTTGAAAGGGAACAAGGGAACAAGGGCCCCCCCCCCCACCGCACCCCCTGAGGCCCTCCTTAATGTTGTCTCAAACTGTATCATTGGTATCAATTGGAAAGCTGTAAAAGAACACTACAAGTACATTGATTAAGCCGGTGGCCCATTATATCAGTGAAACATTCCAAAGGGAATGGTGCGTACCGTTTGACTTTCCAACCAGAATTTCCGGGTTTTCCGTGTAAATGCGGTAACTACCCCAGCTCTCCATTGTTCCCTAATATTGAGTACGAAGTCAGGGTAAATTTTATGTCACAGTTGAGGAATGGACTGTTGCACCATGGTAATGACATTTCCAAGATCGTCTTTGATCGGGTAGAAGACCTTTGTCGTCAGCTCTTTTGGAGTCACTTTATGTAAGACAGACTACAGCTTGAACTTTTGAAGTTCTATCGTTTTTTCGTGAGAACAAACCGTCGAACCACTGTGAAACTGTACTGACAGGTATTCTGAATGAACAAATAGTCCTTGTCTATGCGTATTGAACCCCTTTAATTTTTCTAAATTGGTGCAGGTGATTCATCACACGATGCAAAAGCTTTGAACAGTTATCTCCTTGACAAAATTTATTACGTTGTTCTGTTACAGACCAGTTCAGTATTTCGTTTCGGTTTGTATGTCCGCCAGTGATTGAAAAGAGATTAAACGGTAATGGAGTTATATCAAAATATAAATCAGGATGTTAATAGTGGAAAGGCTCCTCTGATTGAAGCAAAAACTTACAGTAATCTCATAGCATTCTAGAAAGGTTCACTAAGATGTTCCTAGTATTTCCTTCGAAATTCCTCTTTGGAACTTAACAATTCATCTGCTTCCGTCCTCTAGTCGATATGTTACCCTACCATACATGACCCTTTTACGTTACGATTAAATTAGCCATTATATGTTTACTTACTTGGGTAATCATCATTTCATAATAGGAATTTAACGCCTTATCCACAGCTTAAACGTGACTCAGTTTTTTATTCTTAATCGAGTTGTCTGTCTACCATATGTTGATATTCGCGCCAATCGTGCAAGAATTCTCGCCGTACTCATTTATTCGGCGTCAGACCTCAACAAAAACTTATATTCAACATTTTCGTGTACTTAGCACAAATAAAATTCTCTTCTTTAATGAACATAAGAGTTAAATGTGCAAGGAATGACAGAAATATTCGAAAACGCCTCAGGTTTAATCGCCTTGTAATAGGAACCAAATAAACACTTCTGCACGTACTTGAGGAAATAATAAATCACATTCAGCGTTCCCAATATTTCAGCGATAGTTTACAGGACAAAGGTTGTCCCAGATGCTATATAAAAGGTTCAGTTGTCGAAGACTAAGCTGGCTGTTCTAGAGATCCAGTGTAGCACAAGTCATGATCTTGTCGCATTGGCCTTGAATCACTTCTTGGTAAGTGACCGATGACCACGTTATTGTATCACTGAGAATCCAAGCTTCTCAATGATTTTGCCAAACCCTGACAGCCATAGCTAAATTTCATGTAATCGTAGATGCCGCTTTTATTATAATTGACATTGGGCAAATTATCTACCAGGGACGGCGGAACGTATTTTGAATTCGGGGGCCTACAAGCGAAGCTTGAAGCTCGGAAATGCTACATGTACTTTCAGTACTCAATTTTTCATTTTTTGCTTGAAATTGTAAAGCCCCCGAGCTCCCCCGGCTCCGCTGTCCCTATCTACCTGTCTTAAGCAGAATGCAGCGTCGGGAGCTGATGATAATCCGTATGTTCTTTAAGTTGAATCAAAACTGAGAAGCAATGGTACTCGGACGAACGATTGTTTCTTAAATCATGATGGTCCTCAGCAATTTGGTTACAAAGAGACAACACCGGGCGAATCACCAGAAGATTCCCACTAAGTTAAAAGAGAATGAAGCTAGAGGAGAACAAAAGAGTGCTCCTGGTCAAGTTCTTTGGAAATTAGTGAGAAAAAACATGAATACTGACTTCCTTGATCATTAATCACTTGCAACAAAAATTACGGAACAGGACGTTTGTTTTCTAACTTGCTAACAGGCCACGTTCGTCATTGAACCTGCACAGGAGCTAGAATAAGTAGGCCTGACGCTGAACGCCAAAAATCAGGTTTAATCCCATCCCAAGCGTCTTTAAATTCAACACAAGTGAAGATCAGAGAAGTGTTTTTCACAAACAATATCAAACCTTTTCCCCATTGCTACTCCTTGCCTGCCACGTTTGTTGGTCATCGACTGGTGCGTTTAAGCATGGCATGAAAAAGTTCTGGCATAATGACACCGGTCTTCTGCATAGTATATTCAGCCTGTTTCAAATGACAGCAAAATGTATCCTTGCGTTGTAAATCTGATGCAAAGGGCTCTAACTGTTTAGGAGTTTCAGCCGTCAAATGAGATCTTTGTCCAACCAGGTTTAATTCTACATCGTTCTATCTCTATTTATTATTATTATTTTTTTTTTTTCAGTAAACACTACGTTTGATAAAAACTCTACTTTTGGGCGAGTCATTGCATGTTCCATACTGTTACTCAATACACAGCAGACTTTAAAAAGTGGTATAAGTCGCTTTGCTAGCTGTAACAATCCCTAGATAACACTTACTTTGCGACATAATACTTCCCGACTAGAACAGATTTGCTATTTTAATTCAATTTCGGTTCGTTCTTGATTCGTGCATCCAGTCAGTGGAGTCGCTTTAGCCTTGAGCTGTCCCGCTAAACTGCGCATTCACTTCCTTGTGGTTGGCTATCTTTCTCTTTTGTTTTCTCAGCCGATGATCCTTTGATGGGTGAATGCCAATCTTCCTTTTTGCAAATGAACTTTTGATTATACTGTAAATGAATCCTCACTTTAACAAAAAGAAATTTACGTGCGATTCGCTCCGATACACTGTTAACATCGCAATGACACCGAATGGAACTACTTTAAAAATGCTTGGAAAGCAATGAAAAGCATTGATTTCATAAACACTTATAAAAGCATATTTACATGTCGGTAGCGCATCAGTTGCGAAAGTTGTCATGGCCGCGACAAAGCTAGTTTCAGTAAATCTCGAAGGAATAGGAACAGCAGTGATGCATTTTCGGCCTCCTCTCTTCGTTCATTCCTTACGTTCTTTTGCCGTTGCCCTGTCCTTTATTCATGTAATGGACTGTGATTGGATGGAGCGACGGGCGGCGTTTCTATGAACCAATTTTGATGTAGCGGGCGCTTCCCTGCCACGTTATGCATGTTCAGTTGAAAAAGCCGAACCCGGGCCTAACTGAACAACATCTTTCAGTAGGTTAAAATAATATTGTAAAATATACTTAACCGAGAAAATGGTTTAGAAAGTATATCGCAAATAACTCTAAGACGTGATTTTGGTGAAAATCGATACGAGAAACTAATGAGGTTTTTTTTTTTTTTGGTCTTATTTCCGAAGTGCTCCAAGTTTGTTTTCTTTCATGTACTTCTCTTCATATTTTTGTATCTTTTACTCAAATTGGATTGGTTTGACGAAATGAATTTATTTTTAGGCAAGTGGTACTTTTACGGTTTTATGGTTAATCCTGTCCTGAGAAATCAGTATGCAAGTATGCATGTAAAGCAGACGCACGCTGAGAGTGTTCGGCAGAAGACTGAAACCTTTACCGCCTAGGAGCTCATTTTCCAAGACTTAATTACCTATAATTACAATTCTTTGGGTGTTTCATATTAAAGCGACTCGAGCGTCAAAATATTGCCTACTTCCTCAGTCAACGAAATCCGCTTGCTGTGTTTGAACCGGCAACCACACCTTGCTAAAACTCTCAAGAGTCGTCGGTTTAACGTGGATTATAACGCACTGACATATATTTGGCAAGATCTGTCCTGCTGAATCATGCCCCTTTATCTTTTAAAAGCCTTCGCTTTCTCCCAAAGGCTTTCTTTGTCGTAAATCGAACAGCGTTATCATCCCTCGGCAGCTGCTGCGGAACGGACTAAGCTGGCAAGAAAATAACATGACGAATAGATTAGCCTATAAATATAGGACTAGTTCTCAGTGGAACAGACATATTGAAAAACGAGTGGAATAGGCAAAACCCATCAAAACTCCTGCACTTCCAGTGTGGAATCGTCAATTTTCAGTAGAAATGTGCTGGACAACGTCCCGCACAGGTAAAGGAAATTAACTCAATTAACCGACTCACTCCAGACATGACAGATGAAAGTTTGTAGCTATTCAATCTTTCACCATTTGACCCGCGGCAGTGCATGCTAAAAATCCTCTCTCACGGTACACTGATTTGCACCCGATAATGATAACTTAAGTGTTTCCTAACTTGCTTTCTAATGTTGCCATAGTTGCTGCTCGTATTTCCTGCTTTTGTCCAACCAATCCAAACGGTTTCTCATTATCTTTACGGTTGAAGGAAGAAGCCAGTTTAAGACTTCCCATGACCCGGCTTACTAAAATAGCCTAACCTCATGCCGAAGAACTTTCTTTCAGGCTAATTTTAGGGCACTATTTTTTTTTCCCGCCTTCATTTTGTTAAATGTCGTCATGCCGACAAACAGAAACACGAATTGTTTTGACGTCTTTCGTCGGCTGCCGCCAAATCATTTAGTTGGATTTTGTTTAAAATAAAAAAATAGACACCGCGCTAATGTGTCGAGCAGGAAGCGGTTCATTTTTAGTAAGCTGGCGGCAACCGTGTTACACAATCGATCCGTGTTTGCGAGTCAATTTCAGTTAAATCAGCAAAGGTATAGTCTTTGCAGAGATTAATTCAAAAGCACCTGGGAGTGGTAAGAAACCGTCTTTGGGGTAATTGAATTTGCTGTTCACTCTTCCAGGCAACCATACCGCACACACCGTGACTGCGGAGACACCGTTCTCAGTAGTCACTAAGGCCCGTTTCAGACGCCGTACTTTTCATCGACCCAAATTAAGAAATGTACGCCTGTTGATTTAGACGTCGAACTTAATTGCCCGTTCCACAGCCGTTCCTAATACAGTTCCAGGAAAAGCCATGAATATTGTCAGCCGTTTTTAGGCGAAGTGCAAAACATTCTTGCAAAATACTTTATAATAATTTGTGCATTAAGTTTGGCACATGAAAAGTTCGGCGTCTGAATCAAAGCCGTTCCAAAGTCTAAATTCCCGACCAAGCCAGGCGGAAGAACGACTGAGGCGTTCCAATTTAAAATAGCCGTTCTTAATTGATTCAGGCGCCGTACTTTTCATGTACTTAATTCAATGTATTAGGTTCGGCTCATGAAAATTACGGCGTCTGAATTGGGCCTAAGATTTCATCCACAGCATCAAATCACGTAACTGCCTTTACCGTAAAAGGATCATCACAACAGTACTCAAAACCGGCTGTTGCTTGGCATCTCTCATCTAAGTTAAGAATATCTTCCACAGCTGACTTAAATGTATCCAGACGTCCCATTTACGGCATAAACTAAACGATACTTTTATCAATCCCCCAGCATTTCACTAAAAGATAATGAATATTCACGCCTTCCAGCGCTAAACGAACTTAAACTGAGGTCCAAATTTGATAGCACTCACTCCAGCTTTGCGTTTTCCTCGACCGGATTAAAATGGTAAGGAACATTGACACCTTTCACAGAACAGCTCAGAAGGAAATTACTGCTAAGTAGTTTTCATTCCGGCACATCTACTCACACTCTGAGTATTTTATCTGCAGACTTAAAATTCTAGGATGGCTTCTTACAGCACAATACAAGGTACTAGCTGGTAGCATCTATGCCATTTGCGCTACAAAGGTGATTAACGCAACTTTCGGAAAACTATAAGTTCTCCCGCTATGTCTTTGAAGTGGATTAGTCGCACTTTTTGAAAGTCTGAAACTCGTCTTCAACAGTTGTACTTTGTCGGCAGCCGCTTGTATGTTCGTGGATACAGGAAAGCATTGTTGCTTTACATTACCTGTTATAACTCTCAATGGCTTGCAAGCTCCGCCCACGAGTTAGACTGCAAACATTAGTTACTACAGACTAAAAACACGCCATCTCAAGGCTTAACTCGGTAGAGGTAACTCGGCAGAGGACGCCGCCTAGCGAAGGTCACAGCACACCTGCCTCTGTCTCTCGAGTGACGGGTTCCATGTCAACGGATTTAAAACTAACCACAATCAAGCTCTTAAAGGAAACAGCATCTTTCACTAGAGTACTGTTTGGAAAAGTGTTCTTTTATGCACTGAAAAGAAGCCTGCGTGTCAGGTGTTGATATGCTTTATGAGTGATACTGTCGCCAGCCATTAACCTACCACGTGGCTGATCCTAATTCGAGCCATGATCGGGGTGTTTAGAGCTGAGAACGGACCAGCCTCTGGAGTGAAGATAAGGTAGTTAGGTGGCATCCGGGTGCCTTCAGACAAATGAGCAGAAAATGCGACAACAAATTCCTAGAACATTTACTCAAAATGAATAAAGTGGGATTGTCAGTCCAGCGATGAAAGGCGAAACGATCCCTTAACCAGCTGCCGAAATCTCCAAAAAGGTTAAACGTGTTTTTCTTTAATTCAGTGCGTTGACCTTAAAAACAAAGACACAAAACCACGAAGCAGGGACTGAAAATCGGCCCGCTTTCAACTTAAACGCAAAGGACAAATAACAAAGCAAACAATTTCACGAACGTTCTTTACGGAAACGTTATAGCCTACAGTGTAAAAACAATTATGTATTAATTGCTACTCACTAACGAAGAGCGTTTTTATGTCATAATTGATTTCAACTATCTCGTGTACCACCCACACGGAGATGAATAAGTACTTTTAAATTACAACAAGCTTTTTGGAATAGGGCGGAAGGAAAAGAATCTCCGTTGAGCTGTTGTTAGATCGATAATAACGTGACGGTAGCAGTGTGACGCACTTAAAACGACGGCTAACCCGCCGTGTGTCTAATTTTCTTACGCTGCAAGCGCCGGACGTGAAAAATATTGCGCGATTCAAGAATCTTGCGATACAATGATTTATAAGTGGTAATAAGAGGGATTAGCCATGAGAGCTGTTTGCTAATCGCACAACAGAAAGTCAAGAACCTTAAACTGTTTTTATGATGAAACGTGAGGAGAATTCGCGTGCTCAAAGCAAACTGAAGGGCGAGCGATCGTGATTTTTGCTCAACGTAATGAAACACGATTCGTTTGATCGCCAAAGTAATCGCCCGCAGAATTTTAGCGTGCCCTTGATTCCCCAAATCTATTCTCCAATTTCAAACGGGAGGTGTTTAAAAATGAAATCTAAAGCCTTAATAAAGAGAGTCGCTTAAGTATGGAATTTATCTATGGCTCTTTTTCAGCTAGGTCAATTAATGTATGATTAGCATTTTATCGATGAGGCGGATCGGCGTAAAAGCACGTTGACAGCTGATTCCACGTGATAGATAACAGGTGCATCAGGAGTAAGGAGTGGTGAAAGGTTCAGTAACCATCATTATAGTATCGGTTCCTTTAGGTTAGTAGGTGCTTAAACTCATTTAACCTTGCGATGGTTCGATTAACCAAGTTTAGAGTAAGTTGCAAGGCTCGGAGAACACGATTGAGTAGACTGCCCTGTTCCAACTCGCCTCGCAGTCAACTGGCTTAGTTAAACGTCTTCTTCATAAATGTCACTTCTGGCGATAAAGAAGGATTAGAGGTATTAGGGTCTAAATGGATTTTCGGGAAACAATAGTCCAGGATTTGGACACGATAAGGGTATCCATGCATACTAAGCAGCTTTCTCAAGCGAGTACGAAAAGCTGCTGGATGCTGCTCGCTGGGTCCCCGCCCCCAGTCAGAGCGCATAAATGAGGTCCTTGTTCCTTGCTGAGATTTATTCATTGTGATAAATTCGTTTCAAGAATGCTCGAGGGAAGTTCGACGGAAAGTGTGCGTTTCACTGAGCTTTAACATATCTTGGTGATTCTGATCACAGAGGATGTGCTTCGATTCATGTCTTAACTAAATGCAACAGAGTGCTTTCAAATGAAACGTAGCCGCCATTCGTTAGATTGCAAAGTGAACTAAGCCTTCTTTAAACACTGCCAATCCAGCTGGTCATATGCCACTGTTGAGCCCGGTACGCGTCCTTTGAGGATTTCAGAAACCACAGAAGTTAGCGGACCCGGGCAGATTCCCTATTTTTTACGTACTGCGTCAAAGCGTGCATGATTGGTGGCTATGAGAAAGTAAACCAGCGAAGCTGTTGAATGTTGAGCGCACGCTTTACAAGTGAGTTTAATGCTGCTATCAATGCTAGTCTAGACATCTGGTCTCCTTAAGGTAAATAACAGGTTGATCGTAGTCGGATGTAATTTGTAATCTAGCACTATGATATTTATTTATTTTCTAACGCTGATTGTTTTTGCCAATCTTTTTTGAACAGTGATAGTTCAGTGACGCATGACAGCATTTGAGTTGGACCTTGAAACAGTAAGGATCATCTCTCAACCTAAAAGCATTGCGACAACTGAAGCAACGTCTAAAACTCTATCCATAGTCTCAGCCCAAGACTAAAATAAGCGGTTCTTAAGCCGTTTACAAAAATGTTTTACTTAAACCTCGTGAACATAACCACGCTTCTGGCGGCTTGTTTTCTATGCTCTGTTTGGCAAACTTCATCCGAGGCGCAACCGTGGAAGCATCTGCAGCCTGACCTAACCTCGCAACCAGTTGGAGCAGCCAGGGACAAACTCAAACTGAAAATACCTCCAGAACCTCAGAGCTACCCAAGCGACCCGATACAAAGCGACCGTGATATTGACTTATTGAAACGAAAACTCGGCAAAGATTATGATCAAGGCCGCACTGCGCTGAACAAAGAGGAGGTCTTGATGAAGAAAAACAACGCTAGTAAGAATCAAGCACATGGAGACGAAATCGTGCGAAAGATGCTGACCAAAAGCATGCCGGACGAAATCAAAAATCTTGATTTCAGAATGCCTGGGATGAAAAGATATCTCGGAACTAAGGCGAGTAAAAAACTTCAGCTCTGGCTTTGGCAAGTGTCGCATTGCTCAGTAGTCCAAAAGTGGAAGGACCTAGGGGTAAGATATTGGCCTCGCCATATCAATGTCGGAAAATGTTCCAAGAAAGCAACATGCTCATTCCCCTCCGGGATGAAATGCCGCGTGGCCCGTACAAAGAACGTGGGAGTACTGCGATGGCACTGTCTGGATAGATTCGTACCGCGGAATAACACAACCTGCATCTGGCTGAAGTTTTTTCATCCAGTAATCACAGAGTGTAAATGCAAGTGTTTGCACTGATTCCCGCCGACAAGACTGATCCACCATGATCGCTTGCGTGGCCTGACAACACAGGTCATTGGCACGAACCTAGCCGTAGAATCAAAGACTTTTTGCAAATCAAACTTTGTCAGAGAGAAAAGGCACAGAGAATTTTCCACTCGGAATTGACTATAGGACTACGGGGTTTTTTGTTTTTTGTGTTTTTTGTTTTTTGTTTTTTTTGTTGTTGTTGTTGCTGTTATTTCTTTTTATTCTTTTTTTTTTTTTTTTTTTTTTTTTTTTTTTTNNNNTTTGAGGTGAAACAGTTCATTCCATGCGAGGCCGCGTTTTCTGGACGGGCGAGCTATACTTCACCTAGTTGTCCGAAAAGATTGTCTCGTGCGCGCCTGTTGAATTAGCTGAATACGAAGGTCAGAGTAAACAGATTCACACGTCATTTACAATCTTAATGTAACAGCGTGTCAGGAAATGAATTATGTGATTTGTAAATTAACCGTAGTTCAGTATATTTGAGAAGTTTCAAGATATCCAAGGGCAGTGATGTAACAGCGTCCTGTCCTCTCGCGCGCGCATTTAAGCGCGCCTGAGTTTATTTTACGTTGTTGGACCCATCAGCGCCATTAAAAAAAAAAAACTTTTTGATCTTCCTGACACGTGTAGATCGCGTGAAGATAGAGAGAACCGTTTCCGGCATTTTTAAACCTTTAGAGCTAAAGTCAACAATGTTTAAAAACCACTATTGTCTCAAAATATGGGTTGCATACACTGACAGAGAAAAAGAAACTGTTCGGGCGCTGGTCAGTCACGAATTAAGAAAGGACTGATGTTATTAGGTATATCGCCTGAGGGAGGCAGACCATCTCAGGGATTTATTTGACATATTATGTAATAGAAAAAATAGCCAATGTTCATAAAATAGCTTTCGAACGTGCAAGCAGAATTAAGTCTATTTCGATATATAGGTATGGTAATATATACAGTGAACCTCAAAACGTAATGTTATCGGCGCAACGTTCAAAAGCGCCTTAAGTCACGTTTTGTTTACTTCAAAGCATATTAATAATCACTTGTGAATGGTACTGAACCAATCCAATTAAAACCTTTTGAAATGGATGATGTTTCGTGTTCTCTCCCTACTTCATACCACTCTGATCTTTTCTGTGTTGCCATTTTCGTCCGAGTATTCGAATCCCATGCGCTTCTAAAAATAAATCCTTAACAAATTCCTCTGCAAAACAATGCGCGAAACAACAGAAGAAAACAATTCCTTACCAAACTGATCTTATGGTTTCACCCCTTTTTATTAAGAATTTGCAGTTCACCGAGTTTTAATTTGAACACTAATAACTACGGGACAAATACTTTTCATTTTCATCTTTGTTCTTTTGTCCGCAATTGTTAACAATAGAAAAGGAAATGTGCTAAAAATAATTGACCAGCATACAAACGCAAACTAGGAAAGCATTTAATCATATGCTTCGGTTATCAACCACTTCTGTCCTGGTTAGTGATTGTGGGGTGGAGAGATAAATGTTGTTCTTTTGAGTGCTATATATTCCATCACTGAATGTCTCTCGTAACTGCACCGCCTTTACGGGAGATGGTAACTGAATTTCAAACACATGTAGAAACAACTTGAAGGCTCAGTTGACCTCCCCGTTGCTTGGTGATAATACACTATACAAATACTATTTCTTAGCATGGACAAAAGCCGCAAATTCAGAGCCACACTTAACACAAACTGCAGTTGCTGTTTTTTGTCTTGGACATTCCAGGATCGGGAACAATGACAACTTTTTGTTCTCCAATAGCGCCGGATACAGTTCCCTTACAAGCCGCACAAAAGCTGACCGGTTTTTTCCGCGGAAGCAGGGTCGTCTGCCTAAATTCAATTAACTCATCGATCCGCTTCTAGAGCCACACAATTTCGGAAACAAAAAGGCTGCTCAGTAATGTGAAATTTGGTTTTGCAGAAAACCCCATGCAGCTTGCGTACAAACTCTTGAAACTCAACTCTCGTAAACAGCCGTTACTTAGACTGTTACAGAGTGTCTCGCGTAAAACTGTTTAAGCTACTTACAAGGCATCAACTATGATTATTGTAAAAATACCGAAAAATATGCACAGGGTTTCAAAGGAAATGGAGCGGCCACTGAACCAAATGAACGGCCTCTGCGCCAAAAAGGCTTGCACCTAGCAGCGTACCTAACAATTTGGAATCCTACAAACTTTTTCCCACTTTTAATCGATCTTCAGAATTTATGGGGTATTGATAAGAGATTAACTCTCGACAGAGCTGCACGCAGCAGACCATGGCCTTTAGGCACCGTTGACACTCCAGTGTTATTGGTAAAATGATCGATCTAAATCCTTGTTGAGATATCAAACAGCGTTTCGATTCTTCAAGAGTGCCCAACGACATATTTTTCAGAATTGAAGTGTTAGTAGGCAAAACGCATCCTCAGTAGCGGCGAAGACGTTTCTGATTAATATTTAACTTTCGTGGGAAAAAATATGCGTTCTTCATTGCCAGCAAGCTGTAAATGTACAGCTTGAAGAAGCCAGCCAGGGTTCATCATGTTCCTCATCGTTTTTCCCAGCAAGGAAACCGATTGTATCCAAAGTTTCCAAGAAAATTTCCTGGCTATAAAGTTTCATACCATAATTTCATGCTATTTCATACCATAAAGGCACATGCTTCCAACAAAGCAAGATGGAAAAAGCTATTACCTGTCGTCAGATGAGAACTGTGTTTGTGCACTGGTACAGGAGACAATGGAAAGTGCCGATTCTAAATCTCGGCACAAACATTAAGAGGACAGAAGAATTAAAAAGAAGACCTTCCAATCGCAAACTGGTGTACACGGAATCTCACAAGTTCTATGTTATAGTGTGACTGTAATTTTTGGTGTTAAAGACAATGTAATAATTACAGCTTTTCCGACGGTGTAATGCTAAAGTCGCACGGAAAATGGGACTCGGAGAGATATATATACTAACAGTGCAGCACCATGGAACAAGCCATCTTCTTCCTTTGGAATGGAAGTGTGTTGGTGCTCTAATCACGGGGACAATTCAAAGGTCCGATAGCATATCACAACCTGGACTACAAAATAGGACAGAGGAGTCAAAAGAAAGACATTTCAAACGCAATAAGGGGTTCATGCAATTCCCACCTGTTACAGTGTAAATGTTATTTTTATAATAAAGACAACGTAATAGTCACAGCGTTTTCCAACCGTGTGATGGTGAAGAATGTTAATAGATAGTGAAAACACATTTGTTTCAGAAGACGTTTCCTAACTAATTAATATTTAACTAGGTTATTTGAAAGATTCAAAATGCGGGAACTTCTGTCCTCTTCTTCATCGCACACGATAGACTCTTAACTACTTATGCTTTCGTCAATGCTTTTAGTGTTGTCATCATCATCCGAATGTTGTGATATTTCGCCTTGGCAGTCCTGCAACCACCCTTTGTCTTGATCATCGCCCAAAATGGTGTTGTCTTCACCGTCACTATTACTATCTTTTCCGGCGACTATCTTTTCATCGTCAGACACGAATTCAAGTACAGGTTGTATCTCAGGGGTACTGGTCAGGCCCGGCCAGGGGTTTTGGGTATACGGTATCCCGGGCCGTTTTAATTCAGGTATATGGTATTTTTTGGTCAAAATTCGAGTATAAAGTATTTAGTTTTTCCTGAATTTTAGGTATATGTATGATTCATATATATATATATATATATGATTTTTAGGTATATTGGTATCTTGGGGGCAAAATAGCGGGTATATTGGTATCCCACTACCCCCCCTGGCCGGGCCTGACTGGTGCTACCAAGGCATACGTTGTCTTTGCTGTTACTGTACTGAGTACCTGCAACACCTGCAATACTCTCACCATCGGGCATAATTTCAGTTTCGCTAATAGGACCAAATGGATCTGCTTGAAAACATTCTGCAGTGTTGTTTCTCACCTCATTGATATTGGAGGTTGGTAGTTCGATGATCTTGACAGCAATGTGGATTCATATTGAACCAGGCTGAGTTCAAAATTCTGTATAGTAGCCTCGCTTCCAGAGCAGTGGTCGTATTGGCGCCGTTACAGTTACTGCGCAAGTGGGATTGATACAAAGACTGAAAGTTTCTATAAATGGCTTTCAACCAAATTGAGGGACTATTATACGAAATTGTTTCATTATCGAAGTTATCATTTGTGAAATTTAATATATAGGCTGCCATTTCAGGGTCGTGGCTCACTGAACCAAAGGATAGAATCCAAGAAAGTCTCAGTTCGTGTTTTTTATTTATTTATTTTATCTATATATATATAAACACGAACTGATATATATCTATTTCATGTACGTAAACTGAAGTTAAACACAGGAAATCCATTTGTTGAAGAATTTGCCCTTTGTATGCGCGATTCTTTGAAAGCCGGAGCGCTTTGCATTTGAAAAATTTGCCTCCCAACAGGAAAGACTTCTTCCATTATTTCGTTAACGGCTTTACAGTTGCTGGGTCACGTTCAAGTTGAATGAAAAGTGAAGCGGACACTGAGATAGCTTTCCCTCAGTGACTCGGCTCATCGACGGTCAACAGGATACTGTTGCACCCCACATCAGCTTGCGCCTCATCGCGAGGCTGGTTGCTCCTAAAAGGAAACGTTGACGATAAGAACTATCAATATTCTTCTACTGAAACAAACAATGGATCTCTGTGCAGGCCCTAACGAGTGTTCCGGGTTCCGAGTTTTTGTTTTGTTTGTTTGGGTTTTCCCTGATGTCCGTTTTATATCCTGATCGGTCTGTGGTAGATGGTACAAAGTGGCCCGTCCGCCTTTGCACAAGAACGGATGTCAGTGTGGGGGGGAAACCGTGCGAGCATGGGCCATTCTATCTTCCTACATAGGAAGATCGAAGTAGACTATGCTCGCAGAGTAGTTTGGGCACAGTGTGCTTAGAAAACAGCGGATTCGTTTGTTTGTTTGTTTGCTTACTTTGTCCCGAAAAACATTTCTGGACGTTTGGCATAAAAACACATGCTGGGGCCGGTCAAACGGCCTTTTTTTCTACCCCGGTTGATGGGTTAGTGTGGTTCTTTGTGCCAACAGGGACTACAGGCAGCCCAGACTGACATTATAAGAGTGCAGTTATCATGCCGCTTTGGATTTATAATCCGAGTACAGTAACTGAGCGCTCTTTTGGAGAGTCTAGGCTGCCTGTGCAGGGACAGCTTTCAATAAATTCTTTGCATTTTAAGGTTTGGCATAAAAAATGAAACCCGGATTAGCGCCATGAAAACAAAGGTGGGATGAAGCAGCATTCCCCTTCGCCTCAGAGAAAATATATTCAAAATGGTCGCTTGGGCTCTCAGCAGTCACTCCGGTCAGTTGATAAAGCCATTTATGATCTCATTCATGTAAATTACACGAAGTGTGCTCTTGTCAGCGGTTTTCCGATAGGAACTGCACATGGTGGAAGAAGGGAAGTGAGCCTGGCTCTTCAATTATTTTCTTGTTTTGTTTCCTTTGAAGCAACGTTCAATCATGGCAGAATGCGTTCATCAAAATCTAGAGGGAATGGTTCCTGAGCTGGAGGAATTAGAACGAATGGGAGTATTTTCCAGCGATGAAATTAGGTGGGATTTAACCCTGTGGTTGTTATACATCAGAGGAGCTTTAGTGATCTACGTGCACATGCATCAGTTGATTCCAGCCGGTGTTGGTGGCTTCAAATTGCATGTAAAACGTGACTGATCTGTTTTCAAGTAATAAGTGAACAAAATTGTGCATTGCTAGTCAAAAATTGGGGAATCAACACGATAAAGGTGGTTTTTTTTGTTTATAGACAAACATGTTCTATTCAATTCCACTGAGGATAGAATTGAGTGGAATGGATTTAAGGAGACACACATCTTTATCTATTAACAAGAGAAAGAACCTTCTGTCTTGTGGATTTCAAATGGACATGTTGGATAGCTTGTCAGCTGTACAAGATGTTTATTCCTTTAGACTGCTCCTTTAGTTTTTGCCAGTGGCTTTAAAGTTAAACAAGGCAGTTTTACCATAGTAGAAAGCGAACCTTACCGATATGGTAAGATTTAACCTATAAATCTAATGATATAAATTATTTGATGGACAGAAATATTATCAGAAAGAGACGAGACTATGAATATTGCCTACAGAAAAGGATTGTTTTCAAGACAGACTTTCTAAGATACATGCAGGTACTAGATATGCATTGTGTGTTATTGTTTCATACTTTCTTATATAAATTATAGTGTTCTAACCTTCCACAATTATATCACAGTATGAAATTAACTTGGATACACTGAAGAAGAAGAGGAAGTTGGTAAGGCTCCCAAGCTGAATGATTTTAAATACTGGGTAAAAACTACTTACCTTTTACCTTGTGAGAGATCCCTCACTGACATGTAAAAGAGTTTAATAAATGAGCCGGCGTGTTTTATCAGGTTTTAAATCATGAGGCAAAGCCGAGTGGTTTTAGACCTGATAAATCACAACCTGCAAGTTTATTGAATGGCTTCAAAAACAATTCCACAGAAAGCATATCCTTCTGGAGTCCAAACAAGGGTTCAAATTGTGAGAGGAAAATATTGGCATACAGGAAAACCAAGCTATGTCTTACTAGTATCCTTCATATAAAGAATACTAACAGCATTCTTCATAAATATGAAGAATACTAATGAGGAGTGTTTTATCGGTGTTAAAGCTGATGCATGTGAAGTTTTATCGTGACTTGATGGGCTGTTAGGCTCATGCATGTACTGATCAATGTAAAGTAAAAGAGGTCAGGAATGCTGCATGTACGTGTAAATGTTCTTTTCACTTCCTTTGCAGAGACTTGGAATTAAACGAAATTTACGTGGAGAGCATGCTGTGACAAAAAGGATCCATAACCTCTTCCAGGTACATTGTATTCTTTAGATCAAGTTGTGGATGTGCGCTGTGGTATTATTGATGTTATGTGGAAAATATTGTGTTTAGTTCCATATAAATATTGCATTGATACTCTGTGTAAAATTTCTTGCAACTACACTGTGGTGTCAAAACACCATGTTGCAACTAGGCAAGTTGCACAAAACATGGTGGCAGTGTAACATACATAACACGTACCATTCAACAGCCAAAAAATGGTTGCAAGATAAGAAGCAAAGACCCCATTGCAGAAATTGCAGTTACATTCACTCTTCCATGCAACTCAATCATCTCATAATCTTTCTTCCTCTTTTGAAGTATGCTATGCCAGGCAAAGTCTCATGAAACCTTTACATGTCCAGTGGTATTAATCACTGCCGTAAAATTTTTACCAGTTAATTTAATAGTCTCAACTGCATACAGCAACTGTACATTTGATTTGTCAATTAATGGTTGATTTCTGTTGTTATTTTCCCTTTTAGAATGCTTTAAAAAAGTTTGTGGTAAGTGAATTCCTAACCTTGTTAAATATGCAGTGCAATCTTTCTTACGTCTAGAAGCTCGCACTTACATGTACATGTGATTATAGTTACAAAGTTAGTAGATTTTAAAAGCCTAATATTAAATGGATTATAACAGATCTGAGCTGCTTCTCATTTCATGTCAAACTGCTGTTTTTAGGGAGACATCAAACTTTGGATTCAGTACATTGACTTCTGTAAACACATGGTGAGGAGAAATTAAGAACAGCATTTGATGAGATAACCATAACTTTAGGAAAATTTTGATATTTTAAAAGTCAACTTCAAACAATAAACTTGACTTCAATCTTCTGTGCAGGAATAAAGTAACGATTTTTATGAGTTTTTTTCCCCTGGAGCCTTGAGATTATGCCTTTTGTCTAAGAGTGAATTTTAATATAATTTATGAGGGCTCAGAGCAAAAACGTCCTGACTGAGTTTTTCAGTGAGTTGGGTCATTTTGCAAAATTGTGGCCACATTTTGTGCAATACACAGAAATTAAGTTATGGAATTACCTATCCTAAGTGATGTGAACAAAATAACGAAGGGGAACGGGGGGACTGGACCCTGGGGAAAGGGGGGGGGGGCACAAGAACAAGAAAATAATTATGAAAATACAGGTAAAAATTGTTTTTTTGCTTCTTTTCATCAGACTACCCTAATTTTTGGCATGCAACATTGGGATGTTCACCCTGTAATTTTAGCGCAGTTGGCTCAGTGGAAATTGCCCGCAATTTTGCGAAATGACCTAAAAATAGCGCAAAAGTCAGTTAAGATGTTTTTGCCTTGAGCCCTTCATATATTATATCAAAATTGGCCTTTTTTATTTTTGTTGCACTGTCTTGTTTTTCATGTCAACATGTTTGTGTTATCGTTGTGTATGGTACTGAATTCTTGTTTTGTTTTGTTTTTTTTTCAGGGGAGTACAAAAGTACTTGGCAAAGTTTTTGCTCGAGTCTTGCAATACCATCCAGACAAACCATGTTAGTATGGACCTAAAAGACAATAGACTTACAGTATAGGTTGTCAAAGTGATAAATCATGATGATGATGAAATGGTGGCCATACACAAATAAAAATTAATGATGATGAAGAGGGGGGTGTGGAGGATGACAATGATAGCAACAATGCTGAAGATGGTGAAGTTGATGATGATGATTTTGAAATTAAATGGAACTTTCTTTCTTAGCTCTTTCTTAGCTTGCAACTTTCTTTCTCAGTTCACAACTTTAACAGTAGTTTGGTGGGCTTATTTAATAGTCTTAACAGTGTTATAATTATTGTGGTTTGAATTAATTATTTTATTCTTGGTTCAAAATTTCTTAAACCAGTTTCTTTTGTTTCAGGTTATGGTAGTGAATCTTAAACGTTAAACTGGTTTTAAAAATTTCAAATCAGCAAAAAATGTACAGCTGTAAGCCACAAAATATACTCTATATATGTGCTCATCAGGCCTCATCCGGGATGGTCAGGTTCAATCAGGTTCAATAATGTTAAGAATTAACACGATTGTTTCAGACTTATGGATAATGGCAGCAAAGTGGGAATTTGAAGACAACATGGCCATTCCCAATAGCAGAACTCTGTTGCAAAGAGGATTGCGTGTGAATCCCTCTTCAAAACAGCTTTGGCTGGAGGTATCACAGTTATGAAAGATACATGATTTTCATACGAGAGCTCTTCATTTGTACCTCTACACTACATTGACATTAATTGCAAACTGTGGTATTCAATTTCTTTAAACATGATCTTTTCTTATTGCAGTATTTCAGAATGGAACTTCTTCATGTAGAAAAAGTAAGTACAATGTAACATGTGAAGATCACTCATACCGTAAGTTTGATATACATGTACATGTATTAAGATTATTGGAACTTGAGTGCACAGATTTTGTCTTCTTAATATGTTATATCTCCTGCTCTGGACATTTATGTGACCTTGCTCACTTACAAGGGGAACGTGGTTTTAACAACTTTTGCAATGTACCGTAGTAGTCAGTAATAAAAATAATGTGTCCCTTGCATTTTAGATTAAGAAAAGGAGGGCAGTTCTTGGACTTAGTGAAGCCAAAGAGCAACAGGTAAATCCTTGATCATTGATTGAAAAAATTCCAAATGAGATTTAAAACTTGTTTGTCCAAGCTTCATTATCCACATTGGGATAATGAGTGAGGTGGAGTTTTTGGACTTCCATTATTTGTGTTGTGTTTTTCACTCTGAAAGGTTTTTCTCCAAGTACACTAGTTAAATTCCCCTTTCCTCAATAACCAGCATGTGAATTAAGTAATTTCATTTATTTCATTTATTTCATTTATTTCATTTATTTCATTTATTTCATTTATTTCATTTATTTCATTTATTTCATTTACTTCATTTATTTCATTTACTTCATTTATTTCATTTATTTCATTTATTCATTCTGCCATCAACCACATTACAGTTTTAAAAGATTATACTTTAACTATGAGTATATAGTAACAGAATATAAATAATTACAACACTTACTTAAGTTACATGTATTAAAATAATTACATGTAATGTGGTTATCTCTGTGGTTATGGTGAGGATGCCTAGAGAAGCCAAGTAGCTTATGAACTGGATGTGTCCTAAAATAATAGATAATAAAATATGGTATTCAGGTAACGAATATCTAAATATGTTATGCGGTATTTATTTATAAAAACGTAGGAAAAGAACAAACAAAAGAAAATAAACAAGGATGAAATTATGAAATTTGTTGCATGTATATTTTATTTGTTTTCCATAATGTGTGCAGTTAGTACCCCAGCACTTAATCACATCACACTTGAAGGCTGTCATCATTGTCATTGTTATTCTTATTATGATGAAATTTCCTTAAGATGGAGGGCGAAGAAGGATTATCTCCAGAATTTCTTGCTGGAAAGGTTCCTGAAATAGTGTACAAGAAGGCAATCGAGTCCGTACCAGGTATGGGAACAGAAAATGAACCTTTTTAAGGCCAAGAGCATCTGCAGGCGGATCATCTTATTTTTCTCGTCTGCTCCCCAAATGCACAAAAAATATTAATTAAATCCATATGCATGTACTGATATCTTTTTGTATTCATCGAGGAGAAAAAAGGTGCTGGTTGCCACTGTAATGGTGCATCATGGATTTCATTGGTTAAGTCACAAAAAAATGTCACCCATTTTCATTTAGTAGATACTTGCGCTAATTGCATTTCAAAAGCCCAGTTACTGTTGGGACAAAAACTCCAAAAGTAGATAATTTTGCCGTCAATTTAAATGAAGTTGTATTTACAGTAAGTAGTGGGGTTAAGGTACATGACCAAGTTCATTTAGCACCTGTACTCTTAAAGGATGCAAGCAATAGTATTGCTTTCTAACCTCATTGCTATGGGGCAGGGAGTAGGGTTGGTACAATGGCGAGATCACTCACCTTCCAACAATGTGTCCTGGGTTGGATTCCTGGTCTTGGCATCATATGCAGGTTCTGAGTTCATTATTTCTCTATGTTGTTCTGGTCATTTTTTTCTTTAAGTTCTCGGTTCTTCCCTCTTATCACAAACCAACATTGAATTCATTTGCATTCTAGAAATATCAAATATTTTTTGTTATTATGGCTGCATTTCCCTTATCAGATGATGTGGAATTCAGGATATCTTTCATAGAAGTCTATCGCCTCTTTGAGGACACACAACAAGGCTGTGATTTAGTATACAACAGGTGATACACATGCTGTACATGTAAATTCATTTTCTTGCCATTTCACATAATTTATTATCTTGAACTGCACATAAGTTACTGTATAATTATTCACTGCTTCGAGTTAAGCTTTGTCTTGAAATTCTTTTTCTAATGAAAGCCTTTTGGAGGATTTTCCCTTGTCCGAGGAAGTCTGGAACCTAGTAGCTCGTCGACGATTGGAGGAGGCCAATAGCAAAGTAAAGAAAGGGTCTGCAGTGATGACAGGTTTGGATTTGTGTTTATATATTATTTGTGACTACCCCTGGCAAGATGAACAACACTTCTACTAGTATTTGACAAGTTTTTGGTTTTCTTTCATTAATTTTGTTGTAGATAGCCAATGGTGTGAACTTGAATCAGAAATGAATGAGTTGTTTCAGGAGGCTGTGAAGAAAGTTCCAACAGGTTGACAAACATTACAGCATCAGTTTTACCTCACTACTTGTATTTCTATGTCAAAAGTTCAGCTACAGTATGCGACAAAATTGCAGTACTATTAATGAAAGCTAAATCATCGCCATTTTAATAATTGACAGCTAAAATGTGGGAGCTTTACATTGAAGCCTTTGTAGATTTACTGGCTAACAGCAATGAACTCCAAACCAAAAGGGTAGGTTCTCAAAATGACAATTGATTTTGTGTAATTATTGCTTAGTCATGGTCTTGCCAGTGTTTACATGCAAAGTACATTTGTTCATGTTTTTTTTTTTTCTCTCATTGCAGCGAGAGAAAATTGTGCTGGAATTATTTTCATCAGCATCTAGCACTAATCAGCTCACAGAAAGTCTTTATAAAACATGGGTGAGTTATAAATGGTATTTGTCACCAGAACCTAGTTGAATGGCCTGGCTCATGTGGTCCTCCTGTAGATCTGTTGTATGGGATCCAAACTGGCGGTTGGGGGCTTCTGTTAATAATAATCATAATAATCATAATCATAATAATCATAATCATAATCATAATCATAATATGTAATGGTCATGATAATGATAATAATTATATCAATAATAGTAAACTTCATTTTGTTTATGCATTATTAGTTTTGATCTACACCATATTAGAATTAATCTTTACCACTCCTTTAAAGTGAGTTCAACCCCTTTTCTATTCACAGGTGAGTGTTCTGCTTGAAGCAGAGAAAAAGAGGCAGGTGTTATCAGTGTGCAAGAAAGCAATAGAGCAGTTTAACACGTCATTAAGTCTATGGAGTGAATATCTGAGACTGAAAGGTCTTAGCAGAGGTAACAATTTGCTTGTCAATGTACTTGTCTCTTGTCATAATGATGTGCAATTCCTGGTTTTCACTCAAGTGATCAGCAGTCATGTTCTTTTAATGGAAACAAAGAAAAATGTTTGCATAAGACTTCCCCGAGAATTTGTGAGGGACACCGACATGGCTGCCGTGATGTCATGTGACACATAATAACACATAATAATAATAATAATGATGATGATGACATGACTTTATTTAATGAGGCTAACATAACCTAATGATCAATAATCATTCCTTAATAATAATGATGATGATGATGATAGTAATAATTATTAATACAAAATTAAGCTAATCTAAGAAAGAAAGAAATGATTATTTCCTTTCACGGGAAAACACGCATGAGCCCAACAAATTGACCTGCTCTCAACTGTGTGGCTTCGTAGCTCAGTTGGTAAGAGCACTGCACTGGCATAGCAGAGATCGTGGGTTCGAATCCCGTTGGAGTCACTTGAATTTTTCAAGTGCATATAAGGGACAATTGCTTAAATTGTCCAGAAAGTGCGAGGATCATTTCTTAAGCTCATAATCTAAGAAAATTAAAAATCTACTTTATTTCTTGTTTTTAACTTCCCAGGGAAAGTAGAAAGCATTCACAATGAATTTTCCACTGCCATAGAATGTGTTGAATCAAAGGTAAGATTGTTACGTGACTTGTTCAGGTAGATGTACTTTACCCCCTGCAAATATTAAAATAGTTTTAACTTTAAATAAAAGATGGGAATGGTCACCTGGCTGGTACAGCAACTCGGTGCTCTATGCTTTATTCAGAAGACTCTGTATCAACACTGTTGGAGGGGGAGAGGGAGGAATCCTGATATTAATTACTGTAATCTAGATTGTGAGCTGACCTCTGAATAGCCAGGCTACATGTTTTCCCTTGTTGTTTTTACATGTTTAGGAATCGCTGCCCCTCTGGAATCAATGGATTGAATGGTGTATTGAGAAGAATCCAGACAAAGTAAAAGCCGTGTTTGAAGTGAGTGTTATAAGGCGTTCTTTAACTCCTTTCTTCCGCGCTAGCTGACTCAAATGTGCGATCTTTTGAGAAAATTATTACTTCGTGTGGTGTCTTTGGTGCCGTGCAGCGTGATTGGTAGATTTTGTGAATCTCGCCTAATTTTTGAGTCGATATGAAAATTGTAAGTGACGAAACTTGAAATCCAGTGACCCTCACCTGACTTTCCTGTGAAAGGCACCGTACGCGTTGTTTCGGCTTTTGAGTCTGCAGCTGTGGTATTGCAGCAACAAGAAACACTTGTCTGTTGTTTTTTGTTGTCAGCTTTCTTTGGAATCCAGTGCTGACGTGAGTACAACGATGAAGGAGCGTTACGTTGAGTGGACAATGGCCACAAGGGGAATCAAGAAAGTGAGAGCTCTTTACAAAAGGTTGGTCACCGAAATATGTTCCAAGTTTTTTGCCCGAACAGTTGACGAAATGTCGACTGATGAGGCAGGTTATCAAAACGTTGTTGTTGTTGTTGTTTTTATTTTTGTTTGCGAGAAAGGTGAGAAATACAATATGATAGATGACGTAGTCGGATGATCACGTAGGGGTAAACACAACCGCGTACTAAGGGCAAGTAAATACTGTATGCAACAAGCGAAAATTTTGCGGAGAATGCTAATACCGCAACAGTCTTGTCCCGGAAATCAATAGACCTTTCCCGCAATCCTCCCAGTTCCCCACGGTAAGTTATGAAAGGAGGCTGGGGTGGATAACATTCGCAATGGCTGGAGCAAACATGTTCGCGCCATTTCGAATTTTATCCACCCCAGCCACATTTCATAACTTACCGGTGGAGGACTGGAAGGAAGGCGGGGAAGGTCTGTTACGCACACGTGGGCAACCACTGGTTTTCTTTTAGCAGATTATTCCATATATATCAGGTCGATATAAGTTTTACTTAGCGTTTCTTAGCGCTGTCCTAATTTTCTTATAAGAGACAACACTGGACATTGCTCGTGGAAACACTGTTGCTAAAAAAACGCTCCCCTTGTCTTTCATGGTGAGAATATTATACTCACTCAGGGTTGTGATGTGAGGTAAATGCTAAATGCGACATTTTCTCGTTGAATGGCATACTGTCATATTTAAGAATTATTTCTATTGCTTTTTTTTTTTGTAGGCTTACTCAAACTCCACCCGTGACTTTGTCTCTCTTTCGAACGTGCATTGATTTGGAACTTTCACAGGTAAGTTGTCCGAGAATAGTAATATTTTCGTTCGACGAAGGAAAACTCGTGCGAATCTTCAAGGCGCTGTTATCAAGCACGTTGCGGCAGTTTTTCGTTGATCCGACGTTTGTGCCGCTTTCGTCGCCATTTTGAATTATTAAGACTAGTAATAGTTCTCACTACATCTGCCTTCGCCTAAAGTAGTATGGATAGCAGTTGAGGCGCTTTCCAATTATGTGCTAAACAGTGTGATGTCTTCTATTTAGGTAGTTTAAAGATGCAACGAAATGACGGGAAACAACAATCAGCATTTATGTTCACTTTCCGTCAACATTTATTTGATACGCTATCAATTGAAAATCAATTAATATAATTATGGCAAATGCCTTGAAAATATGACAGTACAACAACAGAAACATTAACTAGAAGACACTATTTTCGTTCACAATCACTATGCTAAACTGCACTTCGATATTCACGTCTGCCTCGTGAGTCAAGTTACCCAGAACGCCTCGAACGCGGTGAACAATACCAATACCATTTGCGCGCCAGGCTAAGCAATACCCACCTTGCGCGCTGGGTTGAGCAAATCGACATTGATTCCCCCCATACAATATCTAACAATCTAGATATTTTCCCTTTTTGCGCGGGGGCTTCTAAGTTGCCTCCTCGGGTTTGGCCAATGCCACTGAAGGCGCGACGCGTACGCACCGATTGCAGCGAAGGAAGTACCGTAGGTAGCTCGGAGACCCCACTTTACGGAGTAAGCTTTGTTTGTTTGTTCCGTGAAAGCCCTCTCTTGTTTCTTGTTGACTTGAGAATCTCGCGTTTTCCGGTTTGTACGCAGGAAGAGCCAAACTCCAAACGCGTCCGCGATCTGTACGAAGCAGCGGTTGACCGTTTCGGTACTTCTCACCCCGGTAAGTTCGTAGCCTGGGAACAGGCTCCGCAGGGGTAAACGGAGCGAAAAGTAAGGAAAAGAGCCCCAAAAAGTTGGTTTTCGCCCTGTTCCCCTTCTTTGTTCCTTTCCTCCCAGTTTCTTCCTCTCGCTCCGTTTCCCCAGGCGAGGCTTGGTCCCAAGCTAGGTGAGTTTCCATCGGAATATTTTACTTCTTTTTTTTTTTTTTCGGGTCATAACAATCTCAGATCGTATGCTGCTGTAAACTGTCTTAAAGTGCCTATCACTTCAAAATACTTTTCCGCTACAATAATTCTCTGCAGTTGTCCCAAACATATTTTGTTGCTCTACAACCTTTTTCCTGAAGATTCACTTTTTTACTGGTTTTCAAAGGTGGAAAGTCTAGACAGTCTGACGAATAGAAAATGATTGGTGTTTATTTGTCTGTAAACGGTTTGCGTCTTTTCATCCCTAAGGCGGCCAGTCATCATGTTTCGCTTTCCTGTTGCGTCAATTTCTTCTAGAAAGTATTAATAAGATCATTTTCAATCGAGGTAGAAAGTATTAAATCCGCACACATTTCAGCTGCTTTTGCACGTATACCTTCGGGAGCTTTTGTCGGCTGCCAGAATTGTCTTAAAGGGGATTTATTGTTAATTCTCACACGTCTGAGACATACGCGGCAGCCTTAAGTTTTTTCGTTTTTGGAGGTTTCCTGTCTCGTGTCTGGGGAGCGTGAGTGTTGGTAGAGACTTCCGGGCCACGTTCTGGAACACAAAACCTTATTTATTGGAGTGGGCTTGGGGAGGGGTAGCGAACTGGGTATAGTCTCTTACACGTGCGTGGCCCCACCCTAAGTACCCCTAAGGCACTGTTTCAGAACGCTTTTGTATTCACGCTGTTTTACACTGGCCCGACAAAGATCGAGACAAATGACATTTCATCTTTTGTGGTAACAGTGGTCAGGTGGTGGGTCCCCGCGCCACCTCCCTCGGGCTGTCCTCCGCGTCATTGTTTGAGTTCAAGCGGATTACTGGGCAACGTTTATAAATTCGGTAAGTCAGGTAACAAAATGACCAAATAACAAACAGGAACATTGATCTTGGTGGTAACAATGAAGCAAATCTTTCCTCTTTTGTCACCCGATCCATTTCGAGAACTTGTTGACATTGTCAATTGGATCTCTTTCGGCAGTGCTGTAATCAGCCGCTATCTGTATTTGCTTGTAGAGTCGGCTCCTTCCAAAGGCTTCCTGTGTCGTCTCTTTTTTTGAACCCTGAACACCAGTGGAGAACGGTTTAAAGTGCACCTAAACTCAAATATTTTTCGTTTTTAACATAAATCTCTCCACCCAAAGCAATCATATTTTGCCATGTGTGCCTCGAAATTTTGCTTTTTACGCGCCACACAAGATACGTAAAGTTCGCAAAACTACCAACCATTTGGACCCACGACCGAGCTATGAGAGGCATGGGTCTAGTCTCGATTTTACGTCACAAACTGTTTTGCAATGCAAAAGTTCTTTTAAAACTTGAATGCAAAGCAGTTTGTGACGTAAAATGAAGAATAGACCCATGCCTCTCATGGCACGGTCGTGGGTCCACATGACTGTTTGTTTTGCAAACTTTACATAGCTAGTGCAACACATAAAAGGCGAAATTTCGAGGTTAAAGTGGTAAAATATGTTTGCTATAGAATTGTCTCACTAACGAAAAATGAAATATTTTTACTTTTAGGAGTACTTTAAGCGAAAAGAGAAGATTTATTGTGGGCTTTTTGTAAAGCGCCCCATCTGGCGAAACTAAAAATAAAGCCGGCAAGAATAATCTTGTTTATCTCGGGTTAAATGGAATGGAGAAAAATAAAACAAAAATAAAAAATAATAATGATAAAAACATTCGGTCTTTCTCGCCTGATCCATGTGGTGCAGTCGGCCATGTAACTCAAAACCTACCAGGTGAAAATAATATATCGGCGGTGGAGTCGGTCTCTGTCGCAGGCTACATAAATGGATAAACCGATACCGAAATAACCTTATGTTATGGGATAATAAATCAAGGCTGTTCTTAAAAGTAAGTTGTCATTACAGCGCTTGTTTGGTTCAATTATCTATGCTAACACTGTAAGTAAGACGTTATTGCATTTTCTGTTAAAGTGCTCCTAAAAGTAAAAATATTTCATTTTTCGTTAGTGAGACAATTCTATAGCAAACATATTTTACCACTTTAACCTCGAAATTTCGCCTTTTATGTGTTGCACTAGCTATGTAAAGTTTGCAAAACAAACAGTCATGTGGACCCACGACCGTGCCATGAGAGGCATGGGTCTATTCTTCATTTTACGTCACAAACTGCTTTGCATTCAAGTTTTAAAAGAACTTTTGCATTGCAAAACAGTTTGTGACGTAAAATCGAGACTAGACCCATGCCTCTCATAGCTCGGTCGTGGGTCCAAATGGTTGGTAGTTTTGCGAACTTTACGTATCTTGTGTGGCGCGTAAAAAGCAAAATTTCGAGGCACACATGGCAAAATATGATTGCTTTGGGTGGAGAGATTTATGTTAAAAACGAAAAATATTTGAGTTTAGGTGCACTTTAAAACGCTACCGTCACTATAATCAGTCGTGTTGAACAGCGTGACTGATGCATGAGACTGAAGAATTCAGTAGTCGTTCTTTCCGAGTTTTCAAGAAGTATCCGGCAAAGGTGCTGCAAGTAGGGAAAGAGATGGCTTCGTCCTGCTAAAAATGCTCTCCAGTCACGTTAGGTTTGTTCACAGGACATGAAGTTTTGGCTTATTTCGATTAGTACTTTGCAGCCAGATGAAACGTTTACAAATATCCAGAACATATTACAACGGCCAATCAAAATGCCGAAAGAAGCAACGTACAAAAACAATATTGTACGTTGCCGGGGTAAGGCCCTGTTTACAAGCAGGTAGGGTAACCCTACTGCTAGGGTTACCCTAGCAGGAGGGTCAAAGATAGACCGGGTTTACAAGCTGCCTTGTAAACACGTCAATGAAAAAAAAAAAGAAGAAGAAATTTGCAAGTGCCAGGGTAACCCTCTTGCTAGGGTAACGCTAGCACTAGGTAACTAGAGCTTCCCTCCCTCCTTGTAAACGGGGCCTAGGGGAGGGAAAACGCTTACGAGCAGGTCAGGATTGGATTGGATTTTGTTTACCGATTATTTGTGAAAATAGGGTTGCATTTTTTGATGGGCCAATCACTATAAAGAAAAAAATGCAAAACTATAGCAAGTATGAAGTGATAAAAGCTGAAGTTTGTCTGCCTCAATGTTTGTGAGCATTTGAGTGTTATTTCGAGAATAAGCTTCTGGTGGTAGGCCTCATAAGAGGCTTTCAGTGCGTTTACAATTCATGTAACACCTGAGTAATTGTTCCTTGATAAGTCATTGCATTAAGTCAGAAAAGTTTGTCTGTTCATTCCAACCTGAAATTTAACTGCAAACCCCTCGGATTAACCGAACCATATCGAGATTTCCGTCTCGGATAACTCCAATCTAGCAAATTCACTTATTTTGTTTGGTGCAAAGTTCATTTAGAGCGAAATGATATATTGTTTTCAAGGGCGCCTTTCTAGTTTGTGGATAGAAAATCACAAAAATTAATACCCGAAAAATGTTCACACTGTACAGTAGTCAAAACAGGCTTAATCTTGAATAAGCCAAGGTTAAGCCAAATCCTCCACCCTTGACGCCCTTTGAACAAACCACTATTTACCCATTGAGAGCCGCACCAAATTGGATAAATTTTCTGAATTTCTAAGACGAGAAATTCAGAAGTCTAGCAATACAGCAAGAAAGTTTCGCTCGATATTGTGAGTTGAGTGCGCGTATATAGTGGAATCTGACCCGCAGTGTGGGTAACATCTTAACTGTGGTAAAGCAGCTTGCGGTTCGCCTTTGATCATAAGAGTAATTTATGCGATCTTTACGATTAATAACCGGCTAACGTTTGACAGCTTTAAAAAGCCGTTCCCCAAGAAAGTAATTTTTGATGGGGATTTAGGCACTTAAGGGTGTCTTACACCAACAGTTTATTTAAGGCGACCCGAGATTTGACGCCAGTTAGGCTGAGAGATTCGCATGAGCAACTGTAAATTTGTAGCCGTTCAATTAATTAATATTGTGATAGTAGAGGACTTTTTTTAATCTAGGAGCTAATATTTTTTTCGGTCCATTCACAATGTTTAACTGGCAGCCGTTCAAAATATAAATTCTAGTTCCTTTTCTTGTGCAAGATATTTCGCCAGTTTTCATCCTGTTGTTTTCCTCCAACAAATCCAACGGATTACTGTGTGGATTGGTTGCAAGGTCAGGCGCCCGTTGTATAATATTTACGAGGAGAATTATGTCCATCATGTCATAAATTCGTTTGTGTGTCAGGAGAAATTGGGTTTGTTCGAAATCGTTTGTCCTGGGCTTACTTTGAATAATTCCTTACATAAGAAATTTGGCCAGAGGGAGCCTAGCTGTCAGCCACAATTTCTTGGCGCTTCGTTTTTTGTTCTCCTTACCCAAGTTTGTGTTATTTTTAGACATTTGGTATTGTTCCGAGCTGTTGTCTTGAGTTTTACAAGCGTTACAAATTGCGTAGAATGCGCGACCAGTTCACTGAAAGACGCAAGTATTTGGTTCGAAAAATACCCGAACGGGTATCTAGTTATATGTTCTTTTCGAGTCCTGGGCTTAGAACTCAGTCAGCGCTGAGCCCGGCAGCGGATTCTTTTGGACTGAGCTATTCAGGAATAGCATTACAAGGAACATTCGCAATCGTGTTTTTTGGGACCTGTTCCGTTTTCCGTATGAATGGAATAGCAGCATACTGTTTATTCGGCTCCCGATCAGATTAGAATGAACGGAATGAAGCCTAGAATACGGTCTACTCGGAATGCTCGGAGGACATGTTCTTTTAATCGTGCGTCACGGTCTGGTCCAGATTCCTCTGCGCACTGAAGGTTTCTGAGGGCATCAGCCCGAAAACTAGGGAGTGTTTGCATATTTCGCCTTAATTTTGAATATGAATACAGCAGTTTCAAAGTAATTACCATGTGTGGTTAGCTGAAGGATGTCTTTCTTCCAGAACGTGATTGACTCTTTAATCACTTTGGTTTTTAGTTTACGACACTCAATTGAAAACCGCCCTAAAGAGAACAGTTTCAAAAGAACGCACCTTCTATCGATGCGCGCAGGCTCAGTGATGGGGTGTTGACAGACAGTAGAGACCTTACGCAACAGGACGGTTGAGAGCAGACGACGGTAAAGCTCAGTGGACGGAATGAACGGGCCGTTCCTGGAAACGACTTCGTTCTTGGCTGTTGAATGGGCTGACCCTCGGATTGTTTGCAGCACCTCCTGCAATCTCTTTCAGTCCTGGACAGCAAAATGGGCATTTCACGTCTCGTACATAACCAAAATTGCTTTCAAAATTCAGACATCCAAAGTTCAGTCGGATAATGTAGTGAAAAGTGTCAAAACATATGGCGAGGGAATTCTTAATAATACTGAATGGTCATTCAAGAATCGCGAAAATACCCCGCAGCACTCTCGTCCTTGATCTTGTTTTGTAAGACTACCTCGCACTCATACCCAGATTTCTTTTAACTGTTGTTTTCTTTTCTCACAGATCTGTGGCTGGACTATATTCGTTTTGAACTCGAGAACTCCAGTGGCAAACCAAGTACCGCTGGTCAGCTATATTGGCGAGCTACAAAGTGCCTAGATGGAGAATATACTGAACAGTTTGTCGGTCTCTACTCTTTGATGCAGGTGGGGCGGGCGTAGACGTGGACCAAGAGATTGTTTCCAGCCTGCCACGGCAACGAAACAGAGATGAAGACCCCTTAAACCCCCCC
>BLFK01001094.1:1873544-1918544 GCA_014634185.1 Astreopora myriophthalma
CCCCCCCCCCCTTTCCCCCCCTCCGATGTCGGTTGTATAGTGTTCGCACCCGGCATAAATAACTTCGCCAAATTGACATTTTTCTAAACCTGGAAGTGAAGTCACAATGAACTCGACTACGCTTTGTAATACGGTGGGGATGATTTAAAGCTCATTTGTGTTTAATTGAATTGTTTCTCTCTCAGAAGGCCCCCTTAAGCTTGAAGCGTTGAATGACTATTTTTGGTTACGGTTAAAATAGAATAAAAATAAAACTTTCGAGGTGTTATGGACGACATTAACAACTGACTTTTTCGTGTCTACAAATTTATTACATCTTGGACTCTGATTTCGGTTGCATTACTCAAGTTGAACGGGTGTCACGTCGTACGAACAGTCGTCTTTACTGGCGTTGACGGTCGATATGGTTGCCAGAAGTCCTCACAGGCAGACTGTTTTCAGTCACACGCCTACGACGTGAAACTGCCGTAGGCAGGCAGTTTAGAGGCAACTTTTTAAGGGCCACGGTTTCCGTGCATGTGGCCGCAAATCGTTTAATATTGAGACATCTCAGAGCAGGCCATAACCTTTACAAAAGCATTCGTCTGAATTTCAAGAACCGACACAAGCTCAGTACTGAGTACACACTGCTTTGATTCACTCAGAGCACCTCAGTCAAAACAGTGATTTCCCGGGCTAAAAATGGTTCCTGAAGCGTCGAAGCCAAAGGAAGTATCTTTCTGAAAATCCCTGAACTTTGTTCGAGTGACTCGATTGTACATGCAGATGTAGGAGAGAGAAATTGTCATCACGTCAGTCTGGCAGTTGTCGAGTGTTATGGCGGAAAGCCAAGAGACCTCTTTACTAGCGTGTGAGACTAAGACCTCACCTTTCTCCAACACGAAGCTAACTTTGTTTATTTAAGGAAGCGTATAATTGGCCAATGTTTTGTTTTTTTTTTTTAATCACGAAAGACGATGCCCGCGCTCATGTGTGAGCTTCAAGGAATTAGCACAGATCCGTAGCATTCATCCCTTGATGATACGTCGACAATAACAAAGTGTAACATTTCTCGCTAATTTTCGCACGTCCCGGGTTGGAAATACACTAGCCTCCTCTGGAAGGCACGTTGGCAATAATTAATTATCTCTGGGTCAAACGATTTCAAATCTTTTGACTGAGTATTTTTTTGTTGTTGTTGTTGTTGTTGTCGTTTAAAAGAAACACGACGACGTTTTTATCTGCAGGCTGGGTTGATCATAACGATTGAAAGGCTGATTTCAAACAAGGGCTATGCGTCTCATTTTTGTTCAAGAGTGCCCTCGAATTTTTTCGCTGTCCTTCGCCATAAAGTGATAAGTGAGAACAACTAGAGTATTAATGCATATTATCCGACAGAAGTCAGCGATTTCCTGCTACTTTATACCTCCGCGTGGGTAAAGCAATTTTGTGTTGTCTTCATAACAATTGACAGCAGTCTGAAAGGGTTATTCATGTCTACGACTAAGAAAATTAATCGGGACAATGCAAGCTTTGATACTCGTGGCCTTATATTATATTACGGTTAAAATTCACAAGCTAATACTGTAACATCTAAGAGAGAAATGATCTGTTGTGTGCACAGGAAACTATGTTAAGTGCAAATGATTTCCAGAGACGACAGGCCCCTATGATATTATGGATTTGGTAGATACTCTTCAATCTACTTGTCGTTGCATTTTACACTTGAAGAGGTGAAGTCGTACTTTTGTATAGGACCGTGGGATGTAAAATTCACCTCGTCTTAAAAACATTTACGAGAGGCATTTTCCTTGCATGAGGTTAATAATAATCGCATTTTTTGTTTAGTTGACTCTGCGTCTGCTAACGAGAGTAGCTATTTACAAAGCACACAACAAGAACGTAGCCGTGCCCCAGGGCTTAGCCTGCTGTCTGAGAAATACCATATACTTTTGCTTTTTTTAGAACGCGTTGTCTCCATTGGAAGGCAACTCTTTTTACTGCTGCTTCTCTCAATTTGAACAACCGCAATTCCGGACCTCTGTACAAAGTCTGAGCTTCTCTTGTATTTAACCCCAGGTCAATATCTGCCGGTATTGGCTGGCAGGCTGGCAGGCATGCATTTGTAATGGGAGATACCAAGTAGCTAATTTTTACGCCGCTCGTCGCGCCAAATGTTATTAGTGCTCAGCGTCTTGGCGAAGAGAGCAGATGGTTAATATTGTAATCACAACATTAGCCAGCTATAAAAGCGTATCAGGCTTACGACAATAGCTCATTCGAGCAAGCAAAGACCATGAAGAAATCACCTTCTCTGGTACTTGTAGTGACGCTGTTGCTGAACTCGGTTCCAATCCTGGGCCAAAGTTTTTTTCCACTGAAGCCAGAAAAGGGCACCAACAACAATTTACCAATTGATCCTATGGAAGGCACACAGCCTCGAACTATTAACGACTGCGACGAAGAACTAAAAAGACCGAGCAAACGAGATTTGATAGAGAGAAAACTCCGTCGACGTCTTGGGGTGAGGATCGACGATAGATTCCTGTCCACAACGGAGCCCTTGCCTGCTGAGTCATCGGGGAAATATGTGAGGAGAGTTTCCTTGCGTGGCATAACCACGGTCGAAAAAAACTACCTCAGGCAAATAATTAACAACGAGACTGTGCATAAATTGGGCAAGCCATCCTTGTTTGTGGAAAGATACATGATGAAGTGGCTTATTCACAAATCAGACTGCCCTGTAGAGCATACTTGGAAAGATCTCGGATTCTGCTATTGGCCACGTTGGCTTTCGGTAAGTGACAGTGGCTTGTTTGCCTTGCAAAGCCCTGATCTTCTTAGCCTCATGGAGGAAAAAAATGCAAATTCTTAAACGGTGTCTACATTGTCTAGGCTATTTTGCTTTTGGTTAACTTGTTAACACAGTACGATTCCCTACAAACAAAACCGCCAATTCTCTTTTTTTTCGTATCGGTTCATTAATTCCGGAAGACTGCATTGAGACGTTCTTTGGGAATGTCCTCTAGATCAGTCAACGGAACTAAAAAGGAAAGGCAACTGTGCTACTAAGAAAACAAACAAAGTGTCCCCGTGCCGGACTGGCTTCTTTTTCAGCCAAAAAAAAAAAGTGATAAAGAAGCACAGTTTACAGAGGAACTCGCAAACCTTTCATTTCAATCTCAGCGATGGGTAAGGTTTCGTCTAGACCGCCTCTTGTGACACGGCAGCCACCTAGCAAATGGTTAGGCAGACTTTCGACTCGAAGTCTAAAATCTGAACGAAGAAAGAGGTAAAAATGTACCCACTAAAACGACCAAGATGACATAAATGTACCGAAGTACTTGTTTTGAAACCTTAGAGTTGGGGAATCATTGCACAAAACATCAGTTTAGTTCCTCCCTCGTTGTTTCAATATTTCCCTACCATGTTCCCTGCCCCATCCAACGGAATGTGCCCAAACTACGCGCGTTTTGCCCATTATGCGATTGCCTGCAAAGGTTGGAGTCATAAGGTCAAGAAAGGGCCGTTTGCCGATGATATACAATCATGCACAGAGAAGCTAGCTATTAGAAGTCTAAAGTCTATGAATTATGGTTAGGGTTAGGGTTATTCAAAGGCTCAGTGTAGACAGCTAACAAATTTACATCACAATATAAACACAAAGACAGGAAACTACTGTTGGATAGCGCTGAGCTTTTGTTCGGCACACTTGTGCGGTTGGTCAAACTGCTGTTAAGGCCGGGTTTATTTGCTAGTAACTTCAAAAGTTGTTGAACATACCATGACCGACCGTCTGATCGCTTTTGTGCTGTCTCCGCCGTCTCAGTTTCGCTTCTTTATAACTTATTTTAATCTCCATTGCGGTCCTCCGATTGTATGATATTTTATTGAATTATGGTGAATTTAATAAACACTCGGAAGACGAATATGGTGTTGATGAAAAGAACTAATCCGGATTGTAACCGATTTGAGTTCTTAATGAAAAAGTGATCGCCTTGTTATTCTTGGATGTGCGACCGATTTTAATGCTATTCCACACAAAAGAAATGATTTAATTAAACTAACCGCAACCATATTTATTCCCAGTTAGTTCCAAATTGTTTACTGTAAGTTGATTTATTGAGACAGTACTTCGAAGTATTCATGACTCGTTCAATTGCAATGGAACAATGGTGTCATTGTGGAAATGAGAAAACAAGGTGTGATGTCGTTCAAGGTTTTTCTTTGTTACACCTGATGTCCCGTCCCGCCAACCCGCACCAATATAGAATGACTGTTCTCAACTGCTCTGTATTGGAATCAAACGCGTTGAAGGTCGTGCAATCACTGTATTTAACTCTTCTTTCATCATCTCCCCGCGTTCTGAGCGTTCTATCTGTTTATATTTAGACACTGTTTGAAGTTGACACCTGTAATAAAGCAAGTCTTAGCCTGCCTCGTTTAGTTTTGAGCATTAGACTCCCCACCCCCCAACCCCTTTAACTTGTATCCCCATATGTGGCATCCGACTATTGCCTCTTAGGTGTGATTCTTGTCTGAATTTGATCGTTTTTATTCCGTCGCCAGACACAGCCTTGTCATACAATCAGAGAAATACTTGCTCGATTTATTCCGCTCGCGTGTAAGTTTTGAAGAAGAAGTAACGATTACAAGATCTTGCCCTTTTTGGCTGTTAGGAAATGCCATCTATTGGTAATTTTGAAATATTCTTGCGATAATCCTTTTAAGTTTAATACTTTATCCGCGACTCAAAACCTAAAGCCTCATTGACCGTCGAGTATTGACCGGCACTTAAAGGATTATTATAAAAATACAAGTATAAATTTCCAACCGAGAGCGTTTTTTTAACAGCCGAAAGAACATTAAAACCTCGTATAAATGAATTGCTCTAGTAGTACGGCTTTTCTAAAAAAAAATGCAACGTGTATTAATACTGTTCTCGAGTAGCAAATTTAAACCGCAATCTAAAACAGAGTAGAGAAATATATTACGACTGAAAGGGGCTGTACACATGAATATCCAATTAAAATAACATCGATCACAATTTGTCTGTCTTAAATTTTCAACTTTCTGTATGATATATGGTGTTGGATCAGATTTAAAATGGAAGAAAAAGGAAGCTTTTTCGAAACGCTGACCATTCAATGACAGAGATCCGGCAATGACTATTCATTATGATCGAGAGTGACTCCGAAGAGAAGTGATGAGCCATAACTTAACAAGAGCCTTAACCGCTCTCTGTTGGAGTACCCCATACGATGAATTAAAAATTTATATTGGCTTATGCAGTGATGAAAGCTTCTTAAGAGGTTGAAGAGTCTATATTTAGTGGCTTTGAAAATTCAATACAGAGAGATTCCAATTGATGAATGCTGCCTAGAAGTCAGTAAAGAAATTAATGTTTTGGTTAAGAGTTTAGTGTTATTATCAGAAGCTAACTCATCGAGTTCGGCCGTCGTTGGAAATACATTTAAGATTGCTCTCAGCTTCAAGAATTCCACAGAAATTGACACAGTTATTACCTTAGGCTGGTGTTGAAGTGTTTTAGTGGCTTCTAGAGTGTAACACCGGAGAAAGCCGAAACCAAAATGGCTGTCACTTGCCATGTCAAAGCGGTCCCGGTTTCAATACTCAAATCTGGTACGTGAGAAGGAAGACTCCAGATTACGAATTAGTGGCTCAAATCTCACTGGGAGTTTCAAGAGAGACCAACGTGTTCAAATTGGAAAGGAAAAGCATGTTACTAGGATTTTTACGCCCACGAAATGAATCACGCAATCACTCGCATAATCCATACTGCGATTAAGGTGGAACCGCAAGTACCCAATTTTAAGTCATTTTGGAGGTGATTTTGCTCAGAAAGAGCTGGCTTTGTTTTTATTCCTGGCATAAAATTCCATTCAATTCAAAGAGCTGTTTTTTAAAGTAATTTTGTAACAGACACCTCCTCCTCCAACAAAGGGATGTATGTTAATTTCAGCCGGCTCAGAAGGTGAAAGACTAAAGGGTTAAGTATGAAATTCGGAATTACAAGTCACTTGTTTTAATCTTAAAACGCGCTGAACATCCACATCCAATTACTTGAAGTCAAGCTGTTTCAACTTAAAGTGCTCCTTGAATATCTGTAGAAGAAAAATCTACTGAACTTCGTAACGTCGATGAGTGGTAAAATATATTTCCATTTCATCAATTTTTCTTTATTTCGCTCAGCTGCTGAAATATCTGTCATTGTAGAAGAGGCCACAAGAGGCCACATGGTAGTTGAGCTTCCCTTATCTGTTCGAGAGCCTGCGCGTTTTCAGTCAGCTTACCGTTCACAAATTCGCGACACGACATAGTAAAAGATAATACAGAGATTTAAAAGGTTCTCGTTTACGGCCAACGGCAAACGTCAAGCTGAAATTTGCAGTTTTCCAAAATGTCAATGAAATTTATCAGGAGGCTCCTGAATTTATTTCATTTTAGCTTATCTCTTGCCTGTTAGCCACAGCTATCAAGCAAGTATATACTAAAAGGAGAGAGGCTAGAATAAGCGAGAATTGTCATAGGTTTATGACAAGTAGCAGCCTGCCGTTTGCCATTAGCCGTTGGCCAGTAAACACAATGCTAAATTTCTCTAATGACAAGAACAGAGCCAGAAATTTAACGTTTTCCAAGAGGGTCAAGAGGGCACGGTAACGAATACTCTAATCGGATTGGTTGTAAATCGCGGTCCGGGATTTCCTCTCTCTCAGGGGCACAGCGTAAAGCTCTCGTTCTTGAGTTTACTTTGTACTTTCTTTTCTTTCGACACCGATTTCCATTTACGTACAAAAAGCAAATATGTTACTTAGCGGCTCCGTATAGCGAAAAGCTCTGACCTCGGACACGAAAATTCTGCCCGCTGCCTGCTGCCTGGGGCAGCATTTTAAAGACCACGGTCACAGTTTTTCGCTGTACGGACGTCCCAGGCTTATACTTGCCGCCTGGGACGTGTTATAGCATATATTTTCTTGTGGTTCTGTTAAGGACACTTTCTAAGCAACAAAATGTTCCTTCTGTGCAGTAATGTTCGCTGCTCTTACTCTCCTGACTTCTATAATTCAGTATTTGATCAAATCAAGAACTTCATATTGATCCATATTGAGACTTAATTTGCGGCAACTCTTTAGATCAAGTGTTTCTTCTTCCTTCGCTTAATTCTTTTCCACCATCGAATTTTATCTTTTAGCTGGGCCGTTGCGTGAATAAGCAGTGTTCCTGGCCACCTGGTATGTCATGCGCTCCACTGAAACCAACTCCAGTGTACTTGTTACGTTGGCACTGCAGAAGCCGCCCCGGCAATAAAGCCAGGAGGGGCACTGATTCCTCACGTGTCCATTGTCGGTGGTTGAAGTTCACACATCCCGTTATTAATGAGTGTAAGTGCAAGTGCGAAGTGAATCGTGTTACAGACAGTGATCGTGAAGAGTTTTTGCCTCCGGCCTTCTTGCTAAGGGAAACTAGAAATGTAACTTAATACGCTGTTAAGTATACAATTATACTGCGACTTGAGTTCAGCCCAGGCCCTCCTTGTTCGATAATAACCAAGCATGCGTGTGCATATTTTACGGTTTCATGTGTTGGACGGTAATCTATCCTCACTTTAGAACTTATCCACTCGATAAAGGTATCTGCCCTTTGAACAACTTGGGCGACTTAGTGCTGACCGGCAGTTAGAAAATCTGTTCGAAAGTGAACTACAGCTCTCGAGACATCTAAAGGGCACTGGGCTAATCTCACAAAATCTGAGCCACAAACCATGTGATTTTTAAGAGAGATGGGCTTAAACTCCATAAACTACAGAAAATAGTTCCTGGATAACTTTTGCACAAGAACAAATCATAGATAGCCAGAAAATCAAAGAATATCTTGCAAGCAAGAATTTATCCAAACCTGGAACGAGATTCCAGCGGGTAAAAAAAATCTCCCTGACCTCATCCCTTCAAAATTGACACGGTTTATCTTTCAAAGTGAAACTTACGCTGTGATCATCGCCTCCTTTTATGTGAGCATATTTCCTGGCAATGAACTGTTTAACTAATCACAAGCATCGAATCCGTTTTCCACTGTTCATGTGACTGAAAACTGCTGTAAAATATTATCTAACTGTCTGCTGAGAGTCGAAGAGGAAACTCTAGCGCTACTCTCTCGGCTTGAAATTGAAACAAAATTATTTTTGATTGCCGATTTAACTCAGGTCCGACCTAACTGAAGTGACACAAACGGCATAAACTTTTGTCCGTGGTCACATAGATTAATTAAATATAGATCTTCAATAGACTTCTTTAGCTTCGTTGTTTGGTTTCCTATTTCAGACCCCGTGGCCGTGCTCCGGGGAATACACCAATTTTGATCTTTTAAAATTCAACTTCAGACAGGCTCTGGGGAATAAAAGTAAGGATTTGTATGCGTATTTTATCCGGAGCCTGAAGATGATCGCTTTTGTCTGAGAGTGAATTTTAATATATCGAAATTGGCCTACCAGCATGCTGGCAGGATGTAATTTTTTTCTAAAACTGTCACTGAATTGGGTAATTTGCATTCAGAGGTTTTGCCTTTGTTTGCCCGGTGAGCTAAAAAGGCTTTTTTTAATTACTATTATTGATATTTAAGAATATACATTTGTGTTGTTAAATTGTGATTACGTTCTTTCCAAACCTTAGCTGTTACATTTTGCTGAACGCTCGTGTGTTTTTGTATTATAAATAGCTTTTCTTCTAAATAACAACCTTCTGTTTATTTTAGCCAGCGTGTAATCATAGAAGATTTTCTTGTGTTATATGCAAATGTAATTTGTCTATTTCCTTTTTTTAACATAACCATCTGCATTTGACTTCCTCATAAGATGTTTGAGTCCAATGAAGTTGGTTTTAAGCAATCAGGCCTACGAGGCTCCGCCTTTGCCGATTAGAATCGTCGCGCGTAAGCTAGAGTAAAAACTCGCATTCATTCACCAGTTCAGTAGCCTGCATACAGGCTCTTCATTTGGGCAATTCGGAGACGTTTTCTTTTTCGTTCCGATTCTGCTTTCGAGTGCCGCGCGGTTAAAAATCTAAGGGATTGGGGCTTGCTCGCCCCAATCCCTAAGCTTTTGACCGCGCACCATTCGAAAGCAGTATCCAACCAAAAAACGTCTCTCAATTGCCCAAACGAAGAGCCTGTGTGCAGGCTACCAGTTCAGGAGCCCATAGACCGGAGCGCACAACTCGCATACTAGGGCTATGCCACGGCATTTGTACAGACCGAGCTATTTTTAGACAAAAGTTCAGTTCCAGTCCGCACACGTCCAAACAGCTGATTATGTAATGCTTGTGACTAGCTAGCAAGGCTCCTGTGGGAGATCGAATTTGCGGAAAAATCAATCTAAAAATAACTCGGTCTGTGAAAACGCCGTGACACAAATATATTGAAGTTGTACGCTCCGGGTTATGGGTTCCAGCCCAGTTCTCTTCTAATCCTCCATTCATTAACCCTCCAGTCCAGCTAACCCTCCCGCCGATGAATTCATCCTCCCGTTCAACATAACGCTGTCATTCATCCACTTCCCATCAATCCCCTGATCCCCTGATCCAAACCCAAATGCCATAGAGACAGGACTTCGTGACGAAACCAGCCACCTGTTCCCTCCTACTGTCAGAGGAGAGCCAGCGGAAGAAAAAGACATACAGCAAATTAGCAACAAGACTACAACCCAAAATTGAAGCAAAAATTGTCTCCTTTTTTTGATTTATTTAATTTTCATTTTTTCTCTTTTTTTTTTAATAATAATTATCATAATTTTGCCATGTTCCGCAATGTTCCGGAATGTTCCGGAATGTTTCGTGTTCTGCCGGAATGTTATCGATGCCCAAGAGAATATACTAAAATGTAAAACGCACGTGCAGAGCGTGCAGAGCCATTGTTTTTGCTTACTAAACCAGTTGTTTTGTTTGGTGGCGTTCTCATTCACTCTAGTACCGTGGGCTCAGTTGATTTTAAACCAATTTTAGACAATTTTAATCAGCGTGGTGGGTTGTTCGCAGAAGTTACTTCTTTCTCTAAATGTCAGAAGCTAATTCATTCATTAGCATGCATTAGCAAGCTTCTACGTATACGGCTGACGTATCTCAGCTGTGCCAACATCAGCAAACGTGAAATAAGGATAGAAACTTTGTCAAGATCACAAATTAAGGTTAGTGAGCGAAAATAGTTAGGTTCCTGTTTATTTGTTACACGGTTGCATTTTTACTAAAGCAGTGGTATTTTAGTTTATTGGTAGTCATATTCATTTTCTTTAGTGTGTCCATGTAGCAGGATTACCGCCATGTACTGTTTTGTGACGGTGTCTCCGGCCTTATGTTTCTTCTTCTTTTGTGATCAATAGAAATTGTTAGTTAACTCGAGGAGCTGTGTGTCATGGACTGTATGGCCGACTTTGTTTTGGCTTCTTTTTGGTCCCAGTAGCGCTGCGGAATGTCTCAGCTACATGTCGGCATTATAAAGATTCGATGGTTTGTTATTAAATAACATACTTATCACACAGTCGGAGAGAGGAATACGAAATGATTATTACTTTCGTCCTTGTGATATTGCTCTTTTGAGTGTGGAAGGACAGTGAAATGTTTAATTTGTATTTCACTTAATCTTTCTGTTTTCGAGATGCAGTCATTGCCGAGTAAACTAATTTTTCATGGTAGCCTGGAAAGGAGGTCGCGGCGATTTGTTTGTTTGTTTACCAGTTTACTGCACATAGCTTCGGTATGGTTTTGAATGTGTTTAAACCATAGCTGCAACATGATGATGGGTAATGCAATGCCGTGGATAAATTTATGACCTGTACTCTGAGTACGGTCAAACAGAAACTGTTCGGCAACGTCGGGGTAGACTAAATGACGTTCGAGGAATGGATGCAGCCTGAATGGGTTTACTTCTGCTTGTAAGTGACAATGTGTATGGAAATCAGTGAGAATTTAACATTGCAGGTGTCCGGATTTATTTCATTAGCGATTGAGAATAGTTGCCAAAGGGTTTTTTTTTTTAATTAGAGCGGAACGAGCTCGACGCCATTGCGTCTCTGAAAAGGTTACTTAGTAAAGGTAACTTCCATGCTTCTCTCTGTTTTTCCAGGAATTTTTGCTTTATTACCAGTTCCCTTGCGTGCAGGTAAATTTTATTATAATTTAATTTGTAAATTGAAATATAACGAAAATGGACTGAAGAAAATTCGTCCCAATTATATCTGCAACGGCTGACGGTGACATCCATAGCTTCTGCTTTAACAATGTTTAATTTCGATGTTCACCGAAAAACGAAACCTCGTCATATCATGAAGTGTCACATACTTCAGCTAATATTGATTCCGAGAAGAACTTTGTTGAGCTGATTTCATTGAAATTTGTCAATCGAGTCAAAAAGATGTGTTCACTTGCAAATGGATAGGCGTTCTATCCAAATTAAACGGAACAGTCGCATAACATTCCAGTAAATTCAAGTTTAAAAACAAAAAAGAGTGCGAAGCTGGATTGATAGCAAGTTTAACCCGTACGCATACGTGCGCACTTCAAAGTTCAGCTGGGAGTTTCCACTTAAATGCGACTTGCAGTCAATAAATTCAACGGCCAGCCAACTGAAACCCAGTTTCGATGCTATCATTTACGGAAATAAAATTTAACGCTCCTATACGCCGGGTATCATTTAAGAATACTTATTTTTATTTACTTATTGTATATATTTAAGAGTTCTTTTGAAAACGAATGTATAGGCGTTTACGTAAAAGAGCATGTTTATTTACGCTGATTATTTTTAGCAATTAACTTTCCGACTAAAAGACATCATCCAGTTATATGTAACAAGACAAGTTAGGTCAGGAAAAACTGACGAAACTTCTCGATTGATCCACCGTGGGTTGGAGAATAACTCTCGCGTGCATTCCCTACCAACATGGTGAAGAATACGTTGATTGCACTGTTAACGGTGTAACCTGTTATTAGGGACCGATCGTTTATTACGTCGCACAGGAAAGGGGGGGTGGTTTTGCCGGAGATGGGTACAATTTTCATGCAAAATCATTTGAAAGCGGGGGTTAGCAAATTAACTTGGAGGGTAAGTTTTCTGAGCATGTGACTTTAGCATATTCCACAACGTGTCTTCAGTGCATCAAGTGTTCCTGTACTATGCTAAGACCGTGAGCTGTATAGTTCCTCTGTAGTATTTCTTTGGAAGCCCAAAGACAAGACTCCAGCAAAAGTAAAACATCCTCATTGTTGGCACTAGAATAATGATCTTCGACTGGCTACGCCCGTACCCCTTGCAATTTTCGCCGGCACCGAGATTGTCTAAATGTCCGAGAGGAAAACATTTACTTGGCTCATTTTTGACTTTTTAATCGATATCTTAAGTCATAGACTTAATCGCTAACGCAATGTTGTACCCATTTCAGATCTCCCGGGGTTAAGATTCTTTGTTTACTGTATTTGCATTATAATGTAGTATTCACATTTAAATGATATGGAAATACTTAGAACAAAGCATTTTATGCCCAAAGGATTTGAATAGACCATTTCCGAATTGCTGTTTGCTGCAAATTGGGTCTATTACTAACGCATAAATAAGTCCCTGAGGTTGCTCGAAAATCTGTCGCGGCAGAGAGAACGTTTAGCCAGAATCAGATAGTACGGGTTTAATTAACGCCTTCGGCGGAAAAAATTTCGTCTCAAAAAAGCTCGGCTTTGTTATTTAAATTCTTAAGTTGTTCATGATGACAGGTCGAGTAATTTCTTATTCACATCTGCTTAATTTAGTGAACAATTTGAACATCATTGTGTGTGTTAATATTAGGACTGAATTGATCTTATCCGGATGCACTTCAGTGGAAGCAACCTATCAGAGATACGAGGTAGGAAAGTTCCCCTTTCTTGAATCGTTATTCAGCTTTATCCACACGATAACACTTATTTCCAAATGTAAATGGGGTGAATGAGTTTTGTCTCCATCTGATTACCTGCCAGATACTCTAAACGAAGTGCATATGGTTACGCGCAAAAACTGAGAACGATTTTGACGTTTGACTTATGTCTTCCTGTTCAAAGTTTTCGTACTGGTCAGGTTTATTTTGTCACTGCACTTTTTAGTCTGGGCATGGCAATTTCCGTTCTTTTGAAATTGTTTCCGTCGACCCGGACACCGAAAGAAGAGGTCATTCTGCAGAATATTGTTAACATAATTTGTTACGTTTGAAGGCTGGTTTATGGCTTTCAAACCGTCTCAGATGTGGATCAAGGCCTTGCCTGTCAGCATCGCAAACACCATCGCAATTAAGTATAGTTCGTATAAAATGTCGGCTATTTTACCAGGAAAACAAGCCTGGAACACACATACCAAACCCTCAGTCTGAAGTAATTTCAATGATCATCAACCGTAATAGCTTGCATCAGCTGTGTTTTTAATAAACATTTTCCGTAATTCGTTTCGTAATCGAAACTTTGGTGCTTCAATTAAACGTTACATTCATTTTCGATGCATGTTCCCGTCAACTGGTCGGCGAAGTTGTCAACAATTTTTTCTTTTTTAATTACAACGGTAAAGATTGAAGACCTTTCGCTGTTTCTCTAGCTAAAAGGAGAGGCATAGAGGTTACTGTCAAAGACAGCGCTAACAAAAATGGAACTTCATCTCAAAATTTAATATACCTTTCCATTGTTATGAACAGGTCATTATCTTGGAAGGGAAACTCGTCTGTAGACGGAAAGCTCGTCGAATATCCGGTTAAGGACGAGCTTCCCCGTCTTTAATTTATCCGTCTATTTTTCCGTCTAAACCGACGGGAAACTAAGACGGGAAATTCGTCTCAGACGGAAAACCGTGTTAAATTCACATTAGACGCGAAAATCAAGACGACTTTTTTGCGCTTGCACCCACGAAAAGACTGGAGCTATAGAAAGCCAGCAACGTTTTCTGGGTAAAAAATGGCGCCTCTTCGCAACCTGGCCTGATCTCCCTAAGTTTCCTTCACTTTTTCTCTCTTATTACATAAAACGGTTTTACTGCCCTTAAATTCATATCAGACGGTATTCTGTCCGACGGAATTCCGTCTGTGACGAGTGTCCCGTCTTCTAATGCTGCCTGGGAAGGGGGGGACTCGCATATGAAAGGGGCGGGGATGCTCGTCGAAGTCTCGAAGTACACGTTTCATGGTCTCGCGTGCTCTTCAATTTTGAAAACTCTTCAAGGGCATAACATGCTGCTGCTGTATGCTTGCGTGATGCCGAGGGGCGCTTCCCAGCTGGACATGGACAGCTTGCAAACACTATTTCTACAGAATTCGTCATCGACAGTTTGACCTTACATTTAAAGTTCCTTTTCATTTCTGGCAGACACACGCATTTCACATGGGCTTTATCAACATCTTTAGCGAATTCGATTTTTTTATATGTCCGTGCTTGAATAATACAAATGCCTTGTTGTTGACGTTTTTATAGTCATTGTTAGCTTCTCTATCGTTTGCATTCCGTTCAATGAAATGAAACGTCACAAGGACTTGAATAATGAACGATGGTAAGTCAGTTTTAGCTTGGATTAACAGGATCCATGCTGCCGATCCTGAAAACTAGTAGTGTTAATAATAATAATATTAGTATAATTTTCAGCGGTGAATATAAGAATTCGGTGTTATATTCACCGCGCTACCGGGTGAATATAACATTTTGGAGGCGCGGTTGCTTAGCTAAGCAAGAACTTTTCGTGCCTTTTTATCGCGTTTTAGCACGTTGTTTTGCACTTTCTTATATTCACCGCTGACAATTATACTAAAACAATTATTCGCCTCAGGCTCATTGAATATTGGGGAATATTTACCTCGACTACGTCTCGGTAAATATTCACCAATATTCACGGAGCCTGAGGCGAATAATTATTAAATAACTTTATTTAGCGTCGAAAGCGTAGGGAGTGGTTGCACAGTCTCCCGCGCCAGGGGCTCATGTCTGAAACGCTCGGTAAATAACGAATGAAAGGCAAATCAAATGTCAAATATTGGTTTTTGGGGAGAGGGGGAAACCGGAGTTTCCTGGGAAAAAACCTCTCGGAGCAGAGAAAAGAAACAGCCCAGATATGGCATCTAGTTTGGTGCTGTTTGGTTCGGAAGTTACGTCTTGTGAGGTTGTTGTCAGGTGGGACCACTTATCTATCCAACTATTTTCCCAGCCGTTTTGATATAACTTATAACCCTGGAAAATTAAAACGATCTGAGATTAACATACGATAAACATATGGGGTTAAGAGGGTGCATCGAAATATTAATGAGCGACGACGAATGTTATTGCAATAAGGCAAAGCGTACGTACCTTTAAGGCAGCACGGTTTCTGGAGAAACGCCGAACCCGATAGCCTCGTCTTGAAACTGTAATTCCGCTGACCGCTTGATGTGCAGACACAAATGCAATAGGGGCTATTCAACCTCGGAGACCAATCTGGGCGTGGCCCAAGCTTTTTTTGACCCCTAAAAGAGATCATTTTGTTTGTATTAAACACGATTCCCGGTGCAAAACCTGAAACATATATACTTCTGCTGTCAATGGGACGATATTAGTAGCTGTCCCAAGGTCTCACGTCATTGGTTCGATACGCTTCCAGGGAACAATAAAATTAATGATGATGAACAGTAGAATTACAAACTTCATTACCAATTTAATGGGCAATATAGAAGCTTTTGCGAAGTGTCACGTCATTCGTCCAATAGCCTTTCAGAGAACGATAAAACAAACGAGCCTTCTCGGAACCGACGCTCTTTTTTTGTCCCCGTTGTCTTTGCTGCTCTACATAGGAGACGTATAGCATACCGTATTCATTTCCAGTCTTCTGCTTTTTCTGCAACGTCATCCCGCTTGTCCAAGCGGGACGTCATCAAGTCCCAGATCCCCCATCAGCCTACCAAGGAAACGCGACCTCCAGGCTGTTCCGGCATCAGTTATGACGGATCGTTTTGCTGACCAATTATGCTCAAAATTATGCCACCATTAAGTTTTAAACCGTAACGAATGTAAACAATCGGAGCCATAGTTTAATTTGTGTTTGCGTGACCCTTTGAATCTGCTATTCGATTTTTGTTGTCCTTTCCGTAGATTTATATGAATATCGTATGCAACTCCAAATCAGACAAGCGACCGGGTAAAGTTTACAAATTCCGTACCTTGCCCTAACATTCTTCAGATTTCATTTACGTGATGCATCCCGGCTGGGTTCTTGGTAAACAAAAATGAACAAACTCTCTTTGCATAATTTTATACGAGGCTGTGAGAACATCTTTTGCCCCGGACAGACAGATAGGTTGTAACCAATTAGAAGTTGACGCTTGATAGTCTACTGTCGCGTGAAATAAACACCAAAGAATTAACGTGGATGCTAGAAAGTTTTTTCACCTGTTTTTTTTCCTTGTTTTCATGCGTAAAATTATTCAAGTGTTTCGCATGAAGACAAAATAATGCTAAAAATTGACACGAACGATCATAAGCATTTTGGAAACTGTGACATGGCGTTTTCTCTCTACAAATAGCTTAAGTTAAGTTAGTTACGTAAGTAACTTAGCTTTCGAATATCAAAGCTCGATTTGATCCGTTAACGTTTAAATAACAAAACTGATCGGACAATTGGCTAAAAGAACGCTGATGGCTTAACTCAAGACACTGGACAACGAGGTGATAAACATCAGTCAAGGAGGGAAGCGAAACCACAAGGTAGACTTTTGTTGTTAACGGGTTGGATAACAAATGGTCAAAGATATCAGTAACAAACTGAACAGAGATGAGAGGGGCAGTTTCGTTTTTTGTTTTTTTGTTTTTTTTCCATTTATGTGCCTTTGAGAATCCCTAGGTGATGTGGCACTGAGGGCTGAACTGATTCATCACCACACCAAACTTTTCCGCTCCCCCGTTCCTCTATCTACGAGCTAAGCTTTAAAGAGCTCAGCATCAGTTTCCAACGACAAAAAGAGTCAAAAGAGCAGCAAGGAAATGTATGGAAGGCGCTAACTTTCACTGCACGTGAGGTTGTCTTCATACTACCAAGTTCCTTGACCATTGTTTAAGAGGGGTTCCCTGAACAGTTTACAGCCCTATCCAGGGGGCCTTTTAACGGTACTGCAATGCAGTTTACAATTGTGAAGAATGTGATACAAATTCCCTGTATGTTCACAACACCTGGGACTAAATCCCTTACGTCCCCCCACAACAGTTTTGCGAACAGTGTGTGAGTTCTTTAAAGCCCCACAGAGTTTGTGAACTAGTGTTGTGCAACACAAAGCTTACGGTTTAGATGAAGACGAGTGGGAAACCAGACACTCAGAGACACTGGTAAGCGGAAGAAAATTATCCATGGGAGTATTTTTTTTACGTAAGCAGATTCTTCGAGACTTTTCCGACGTAGGAATCGTACTTTTTGTCGAAAATACTCCCGGCTTTCCCGCACACCAATAAATCATATTTATATTAGATATTGTCTATGCTAATGAGGTTGAAAGCAAGAAACGTAAACGGCAGAAATGCTTTCGACGGTGCGGAAATTGCTCAATCCAGCGCTCTTGTGACATTTGATTGCAGATCATTTGTGACCGAAAACAGTTAAAAATAATTGAAGAGAAATATAACCATGGGCTTTTATGGTCAAGTGGTGATGTCTTGTTCAATGATGACGAAAATGTAATCATAAAACGTTTGCAAAGAAGACTGCTTACATTATTTACTTCACTGCGTTGATCGCATTTACGTCAACGTTTCATGTCCGCAGTTTACTGTATGGCATTTTTCATATATTCTCTATGTTGGATATGTATTCCCCAATGAATGAAAACAGGTAAATTTCGCTGAAGTGCTTCTTACACAATGCTTGAGTTGAAGTAGTACAGCAAAGAGAGCTGCAGAGAGGACTAAGTACTGTTGTCCACTATTGCACTCAGCACAAATGACCACAAATTGCATTCGATCGACATGTACAGTCACAAGGAAAAAGTGAACGAGTCATGTTTCCGTAATACAGTAAAAACCCGCAAGTAAGAGCCTACATTTCCCCAAGTTAGTCTAAACGGGTTCTTACATTATAAATGGTAATTAGCACAAATTTAGGCTATTTAGGATCTTAAATTCTGAAGGAAAAAAAATACATTGTAGCTGACTTATAGAACTTAGCCGGACGTACTGAGCCTATTCTTTATATGACATCTACACACCAAGCAAGCATTTATGTAAAAATGACTATAATAAGAAAACTGAACAACTGATCACATGAATTTCGAAATCCAATGATAATGTTATTTCGGTAATGTTCAACATTGGCATTTACATTGCAGTTGGAGTGATGAGACACCTATGTCTCCAAAGAGGATCCAAAATGTTGGGCTTTCTTATTTTCCCAAGAGTACACATTTTTTGTATAGATTTTAGAAAACAAGGACCTGTTTCAAATTTTAGGCTAAACAGGGTCTTCTATAGAGGCTTTCTAAGAGGCAAATTTTAGTCTAACGAGTTTTTTTTAAAAACAAGTTTCTTATACTTGAGGGGGTTTTACTATATTTTCTCAAATGCCAATTGTCATCGTCCAGATATAGATTGTAACCCTTTGCCAACGGCTGAATGAATTATGACTTTCTTAATGCACTTCCTATAATCAATCAGACGTCGTTGTTTGAAGTCGGTGAACATCGTGAGTGGTTTTTGCAAAAGCAGCTGCTCGGCTTTTAGCACATAATTCTCTTTCAAAATTAGTGTTACTGAAATCAGCATTCAGTCAAATCGCAGCCGTGAGTTAAGTTTGGAAACAAATGCCGAACGTCCGGCTCTGTTTTTGCTCTCAGCGTGGAAACTCATCTTCATTGTCAACAGCCGATTCAAACTTCAAAACAGATCGCGACATGTTTACGATCGTAGCTATGGTTATGATACCACAGAATTAAAATTCGTCGAATCGCAGCACTAAAATGGGAACTCAATGTGAACTAGCATTCATCGTTAGCAAACGGTATGAAAGTTATATTATGAAAGGTGATCTGTACCAAAATTCGTATTTAATAAAAAAGGATGAACCTTAATGTGGTGCTTTTGAGTGAACCTGGCTAAATGTCTTAAATTGGTAAGCAGTAATTTGTTGTTTGTTTGTTTTTTTTTTTTTTTTTCGTTTATATTAACACCTGTTTTGCGCCATTGTTCGCGGGCCTAACTTTTTTCACTGGGGTTACACGTCAAAAGCCAAGCTATCTAGTTGTGTTAATAATGTCAGCCACTATGCGAATACGATCAAAATGAAAGAAGTTTAAGCGTCACCAGCTATGAAAAAAGTACTAACTGCAGTTAAAATGAAAAGAGGCTCTCGGGTTATTTTTATTTATTTTAATCAATAAAGATTTGGAAATGCAAAGACAAGCAAAAACCAACGATAAAAACCGACGTTTCGGTGTCATCATGACGCCATTGTCAAGGAGAAGTAAAGAATTACAGAGTTTGCGGCAAGGTGTAACACTAAATTAGCATAGAAATGTTTGAAGCTAATTATACAAATACTTTTGCGCGAATTGAATCGCTTTGCACGTTTAGAGTGGGTTTTAGGTCTCTGATGAAAAGCATTTCGTTCACCAAACAATCGAACTTATTTCTACACTTTTTCAGAATGCTAAAACGTTTCAGTAGGTCTCTTGGGACTTCGCCGTGCTGCTCGTGGTAGTAGGGACTTAAAGATACACTACGGCAGGCTGCTACTACGGCTACTTCGGCCGTGAGGGACTAGGCTGACAACTCCGTTTCCTCCGCAAACCTCAAACAGATTAAGATTTCGCTGTACGGCAACGGGGTGTTCTGCATCTAGGTGTCTTTACAAAAATGGATACGTTCGACTTTATTCTACTTTCATACGACAAAGGCTTGATCACTGACAAGGATTTCCTTCCCTAGTGTCGATCTTACATCTCCCAGAACTTAGATTTGCGTCTCAGCTGCTTTAAGACGCGCCTGTAATTCCAACCACAAAACAAGATAACACTGATGAAAAGCTCGATTTCAGCACGGGTAGGGGATTCGTACAATGTGATAAGTCCAAAAATACAAAGCTTTCAATTCTAATAAAGTACATTTTGAACAGCTCAGCTTAGTAGATAGCTTTCTGATCTACGGCTGTTCAGACCGGTCAATAAAATATGACTGTCGCTTACGGTAGGTGTTTAAATCGTTCACATTTTCTGTGCAAATGACAAAGAAACAATTATCTTCGAACGGATTTTTATGATTGAGTACTTTATCTTCGAACTAGGCTGTTCAAACAGTGAAAAAAGCATTAAAATGAGAAGTAAACAGCAGGCTTATACTCACGTAGTGAAGAGTACCCGAAACTAGGCACTTTGCCGTAGTAGAAAGCAAGGCTACGGCGGGAAAGCCGTGGTGGAACACGCGTCATGACGACACCGGAAGTGATCTTCACTATTTGCCGCCGTACTACAGCCTTGCCGTACCATATCTTAAAGTCCCTAGTGTTTATATATTGAAGATGCCTTTTGCTTGTGTCCATCCACGCGTGTGTGTAAGTGTCCGCGCGTATAGCCCACATAACCCGCATCACACAGGTCGCACTGAAAACGATAAACGACCCGTTGTTGGTTGACGATCTGTGGCTTGGTTTCGCGTACTTTAAGATCTTGGCCAATTTTGCGGCTAACGAATACTGGCTGGACAGTTGTCTGCACCTTTATGCTGAGATTCTTGAGCTCTTTCTTAACATAATTTGCTGATTCTTATTTATTTATTTTTTCTTGACGCCTGTCTGGCACTCAATCAGACAAGGGATCCTTCTTTCAGCGTTCGTTCGCCGGTGCCTGGAGCTCGCCGAGAATAACAACAGCTGGAAGATTTTCACCATGCGCACCACGAAAAACCAATGGTGGTTTAATATCATTATCCCGACATTTCGAACATTACGTGACCTATTCGGGTTTCATCCTTCTCGACTCAGCACGGGTACCGGCTTTCTCTTTCCCTATTTCGTTCTAGATTAAAGAATTTTTTTGTAGGAATTCGTAAATTCGCCTTGTTTACATAATTACTGTGCAAGTTAGTTCCTAATGATGGTTTGATTTGAAAACGTCATTGACTTTTTACGAATCAATTTGCGTCCAGTTGTTTTAGTTAATTAAGGCCGCCCAGTGAAAGTTTAATGGCGTTGCAGTGCTGAAAGCACACACTTTTAAACAAATACGATTATTTTTAAGCTGGCTGTTTTCGTGCTTTTAGCAAGGTTCTCTCCGCATACTCAAATATACAACCTGGTTAACATTCGGTATTTGTAAACTTTCCAGTATTTTACTCTGATATGAGAAAGGAAGTGACCTGATGAAAAACTAATCGGTAGGGAAACGATTCTTCATTAAAGGTACGCAGCAATTCGTGTTTAGCAAACTCGTGATCAAAAATGATTGCGTATTCTAAAGTCAATAAACGGCTTATGCCTAGATAAATATCAGTGGGCAGAAAAATGAGAGAAAAGAAATTATTCTTCACCCTTGAACGTTCTGAAGGCTCATCAATCAGCTAAGACTCTAACTATTAAATCTGTAAAGGTACCTTAAAGTTAAATCGCTTAAAATTCGCGGAAGCAAACTTGAGCAGGGTGTGACAAACGCTATGGAAAATTGAGAGATGCTGCTTTAATACTTTTAACCAACGGTCTTTCTCTCAACGTTTTACTATTGTCACCGAAAGTGAAATAAAAAATTACTGACTGGTTACAAGCCCCAATATTTCGTTCGAAATGACTGACAGGACCGGTTGTAGGAGACGTCGAAAAAGCTACAAGAACTCGGCGGTTTATCGAGCCAACTGTTGTTGATCACAAGGCTTTTAGAGAAAGTTCTTTTGCCGTTTGCTTTAATTTATGCGCACATGTATTATGACTTGTGCATATTGTACAGAAGAAGTAAACTGAACACTGAACCCTGGCGCTTTAATGGGAATTGCTAAGGTTATATATGAATAACACTGGAGGCTTTCGAAATGAGTGCTGTTAAAAGTTGAGAAGCCCGTTATGATCATTATTAACTTTTCAATCGACTTTGAAATGAAAATAGAGGGGTTAAAGTTTAAATAAAGCAATGTTGTTGAATTTTGGTTATGAATTGCAGGGGGTTTTTTTTATCATTTCCAGTTACCATTTGTTCCTTGAGCCTGAGAAGCGCATTTCCAAGGTGAGTCAACTCAGTTCGGTCCATAGCTTATAAAAGGAAATTAAAAAATTGTTCAAGGCCTAGTTGTGTTTTATGGACAGCATTTAAGACACTTGAACAAATCGAGCCACCTGTTCGAGATTTTAAGTGACGTTTAAGCTGCCATTCCGCGCAAAACCAAGGCCGTGGAATTTCAATTAATTGTCAATTGCCACTGACAAGGGATTAATGTTGCACACTGAAAATTTTTTGCCGAAGTCATTTGAAGTTCAATATACTTTTTGACTGATTAGATATGCACCGGAGGGAATCTAGGAATAGAAACTGAATTTAGCAAACATTCGCATAATCTATACCGCCCATAACTGACCATAGATTAACATTGCTTCCGCGCTGTCAACTAAGTTAAAAAGTGTTAGGAACTTATATTCACGACTTAGCTATAATAGAGTTTACGTGAGGCTTGCCTTAACCTTGCTCATATAACACAGGAAGCTTTACTTTAAAAGTGTATTTTACCGTCAGCGCTTAAAAGCTATTTATTCAAATATGCCAATTCTTCAATTACGTATTCGAAAAATATGTCAGATCAAAATTTGATAAATTTCAAACTATTGGAAGAATCGCACCATAATCTGACAATTCGGCCAAAGACAGATCTCTGGGTTCTACCCGGTTGATTTGAACGGGGAAAAATTAATTTGCTGAAGACTCGGACGCAACGCCTTAAGGTGATCCTTAAGTGTTACTGGGTGAGGTAACCGTTTAGGTTTACGCTTAGGCTTTCTTTACACGCCCTTCCTTTTAACATCACATGCAAAAATATCACCCCTTTATTCCGCGCCCTTTTTTTCTAATTCATGCACTTGTACTTTTACAGTTAACTTGTAATTATTGTCACCTTCTGACACAATCGTTATCGGCTTAATCCTTGTTTTGGTTACAGATGTCCGACCGTGTGAGCGTGGCTCCCACAACAGCATTACCGATTATAGCGGGCAGTGTTAGTACAGGTAATCACACGATTTCGAGTGCAATTTGGAATAAATAAGCAAGAGTAAATGTTTTTAAAGGCTAACAAAACTGCACGAGCCCGTAGGGCGAATGCAATTTGTGGTCTTTGAAAAAGTTTACAAGTGGTGATTTATTCCAAATTGCACGAGAAAAAATCTTGTGATTACTTGTTAATAATAATCATGAAAAAATTGCGAGATAGCTTATCATAATTATGCGAAAGCAGCGCAGGTAAATCACGTGGAAAAACAATTTATTCAACGCCTGCAAATACATCATCACGCGTTCAGTCAAAACAACAGGTTTTTCAATGTTTTTAAAGTTTCTTAAGCTGCAAAAAGTTCTTTTCTCTTTTTGAGCTTCCTTTGAACTTCGAACTTTCTTTTCTCTGCACTGAATTGCCTTTTTTCGGCAACGTGTTTCCTGAAAACTGCATTTCTCTTAGCCAATCAAAATCGAGAAATTTTTTCATGTATGTTATTAAGAAATAAAAAACGAAGCAGCAGAAAAGAAAGTAGTAAAGGTAATCGTATGAATGCGAGTACAGTCAAGGATTTACACTACGTACGAGTGATATTTGAAAATTCTCTGAAAATTGCACGTAAAGGCTCGTGCAATTTGAAAGAATTTTCAAATATCACGAGTCGTGTAAATCCTTAATTGTTCGAGCTTTCATACGATTACTTATTTATTATATGATTGAGAAGATTACGAGCGCACCCCTAGCAAAACTTTATCGAGTTCACTTGCAGAATACGCCTCTAGCTTTACGTTACGTCCTCGTAATTCTGCATAATTTTTCCAAACGCTCTGCCAATTGGTGTTATTTTTGGTGGTGTTCACAGTAGCATTGGTTGCCTGTTGTTTGATTTCTTCTAATGCTCCCTCGCTTGAAGAAGGAAAAAGCTCGGCCATTTGAAATTGTTTTTAAAATTACCACCGGCACACGTCACATCCGTTGCCACGGTGACATTAATTTGCAATGCACTGCAAATTAAATGATAAATTTGCCAGCTCTCAGCCAATCATCACGAAGTAATTTTCTCGGTTATATAGTAGATAGCGAAACTGAGAGCAGAAAATTTTCCTGGTGGGGGCAACTACCCCTACCCCCCTTAGTTCATAAGGCAGCTGCATGAGTGACAGGTATGAACATGAACACATAAACATAGCTTTAATTACCCCCGGATTTTAGAGTAGCTTATGCAGCTAATATCTCCTAGCATTTACACACACAAAGGCCAGACCACAACACCAGGATCTACGTCCCCCTAGGTATATGTTTGTAAGATCTGAAGGAAGAACGTTCCAGACCTGCAGGCCCTTGACTATATTATTAAAATACAAACCCCGGCCAACTCTCAATGATTCAATTCATTTCCATTAGTTCTCCCCTTGATTAGCTTGGCCTATTCACTTCACCCAAGCAATTTATGCTTGCTTAAGTAATATACGGCTACTTAAGTAATATGTGTTCAGTAACATTGTTATTTGCGAGTCACGTATTTCTAGTAAATTATTAAAGTCGTATTCTTTAACATTTCAGGTTATTTCACAGGTTTCAGGTTCGTTTTCACACATAAATTGATGCCACAACTCAGATGCAGACCAGTGTCACCAGTGACACAGGTCGCCGTCACGATCGCGATGTTCCTTCTGACACATACACTGCGAGCTGCAGCACAAACGGCCCTGAGCAGTGATGCTTCAACTCTTGCTTCAGCTGTTACAAGCTCAACTCAATCCTCAAACTCGGCTAGAGTCTCGTTCACCAACTCAGCCAAGCCTCTGACTGCCATATCAGCTTCTGCACTCAACCCAGCTGCCACTGAAACATCCCCAGTCACTGTTACACACTTACCTCAAAATGTGACAATTTCAGCGTCTGTACGCAACTCACCCCTTCAGCTTCTGACAACTTCAGCTTCTGTAATAACCTCATTTTCTGTGAGCAACTCAACTCAACCGGTGACACCTTCTATTCATGCAATCAACTCAACCCAGACCTCAAACACTTCATTATCTGTCAGTAAGATAACTCCAGCTGTCACACCTTCCGCCTCAACAATCAACTCAACCCAGACTCCAACGACCTCAGCCTCTGTAAGCAACTCAACTCATCTGGTGATGCCCTCCGTTTCTCAAGTCAACTCAACACAGACTTCAAACACTTCACTAGCTGTGAGTGATTCAACTCCAGCTATCACACCCTCGGCTTTTGCAGTCAACGCAACACAAGCTCCAACGACCACAGTTTCTGTAAGCAAGTCAATTCAACCGGTGACGCCTTCAGCTTCTGCAAGCAACTCAACCCAGACCTCAAACATTTCATTACCTGTGAGTGGCTCAACTCCAGCTCCGACACCTTCCGCCTCTACAATCAACTCAACACAGGCTCCAACGACCTCAGATTCTCTAAGCAACTCAATTCAACCGTTGACATCCTCAGTTTCTGCAATCAGCTCAAACCTGACTTCAAACACTTCATTATCTGTGAGTAACTCAACTCCAGCTCTGACACACTCGGCTTTCCCAGTCAACACAACACAGACTCCAATGACCTCAGTTTCTGTAAGCAACTATACTCAATCGGTCACACCTTCAGTTTCTGCAATCAACTCAACCCAGACTTCAAACACTTCATTAACTGTGAGTGGCTCAACTCCAGCTGTGGCACCTTCCGCCTCTACAATCAACTCCACACAGGTTCTAACCACCTCAGTTTCTGTAAGCAACTCAATTCAACAGTTGACACCTTCAGTTCCTGCAATTACCTCAACCCAGACTTCAAACACAACACACTCGGCTTTACCAGACAACACAACACAGGCTCCAACGACCTCATTTCCTATAAGCAACTCAATTCACCTGGCAACATCTTCAATGCATGCAATGAACTCAACCCAGACCTCAAACCTTTCATTTTCTGTGAGTGGCTCAACTCCAGCTGTGACACCTTCCACCTCTTCAATCGACTCAACACAGGCTCTAACCACCTCCGTTTCTGTAAGCATGTCAATTCAAGCGGTGATACCTTCAGTTTCTGCAATTAATTCAACCCAGACTTCAAACACTTCATTATCTGTGAGTGACTCAACTCCAGCTGGGACACCTTCCACCTCTACAATCAACTCCACACAGGCTCTAACCACCTCAGTTTATGTAAGCAACTCAATTCAACCGTTGACATCTTCAGTTTCTGCAATCAATTCAAACCTGACTTCAAACACTTCATTATCCGTGAGTAACTCAACTCCAGCTCTGACACACTCGGCTTTTCCAGACAACACAACACAGGCTCCAAGCACCTCAGTTTCTGTCAGCAGCTATACTCAATCGGTCACACCTTTAATTTCTGCAATCAACTCAAACCAGACTTCAAACACTTCGTTAACTGTGAGTGGCTCAACTCCAGCTGTGACACCTTCCGCCTCTATAATCAACTTCACACATGCTCTAACCACCTCAGTTTCTGTAAGCAACTCAATTCAACGGTTGACATCTGCAGTTTTTGCAATTAACTCAACCCAGACTCCAAACACTGGGTTATCTGTGAGTGGCTCTATTCCAGCTGTGACACCTTCCGCCTCTACAATCAACTCAACACAGGCTCCAATGACCTCAGTTTCTGCAAGCAACTATACTCAATCGGTCGCACCTTCAGTTTCTGCAATCAACTCAAACCAGACTTCAAACACTTCGTTAACTGTGAGTGGCTTAACTCCAGCTGCGACACCTTCCGCCTCTACAATCAACTCAACACAGGCTCCAAGGACCTCAGTTTCTGTAAGCAACTCAATTCAACCGTTGACATCCTCAGTTTCTACAATCAGCTCAAACCTGACTTCACACACTTCATTATCTGTCAGTGACTCAACTCCAGCTGTCGCACCCTCGGCCTTCCCAGACAACACAACACAGGCTCCAATGACCTCAGTTTCTGCAAGCAACTATACTCAATCGGTCGCACCTTCAGTTTCTGCAATCAACTCAAACCAGACTTCAAACACTTCGTTAACTGTGAGTGGCTTAACTCCAGCTGCGACACCTTCCGCCTCTACAATCAACTCAACACAGGCTCGAAGGACCTCAGTTTCTGTAAGCAACTCAGTTCAACCGTTGACATCTTCAGTTTCTGCAATCAACTCAAGCCAGACTTCAAACACTTCGTTAACTGTGAGTGGCTCAACTCCAGCTGTGACACCTTCCGCCTCTACAATCAACTCAACACAGGCTTTTACAACCTCATTATCTGTGAGCACTTTAATTCAGGCTTTGACACCGTCATCTTCCCCAATGACCTCCACGCAGCCTCTAACGACGTCCACTTCTGTGGGAAGCTCATATCAAGCTGGGTCGACTTCATCTTCTTCAACCAACTCATCCCAGGCGCTAACGACCTACGTTTCTGTGAGAAATTCAACCTCCGCATCTGCAAGTGTACCTGTAAGAACCTCAATATCTCACGCACAGCCGATTACAACGCAACAGCCACCAACTTCCCCAATCTCAGATGCAGGTATAGACTTGTAAATGTTTCACTGTAATCTTTGAAGAGCAATTTGCGAAGTATTTCATTGCAAAATTGGCTTTCGAGAAATGTCCAGGGTTCTCTCTCTGTCAACTGATAGTGAACGGTACTTTGACCCGGTTTAAAAAATCACAGAAATATAGATTTTCAAGGGAGAATAAATCGTTTAACAAGTTAACTCGTATATTCAGATTTTTTGGCCGAAATTCTTTGTAAATGAAACGTTATTTTCAGTGTATTTAGTCGTCAATTAATCGTCATATTTTTCTGTCTGTAGCACCATTCCGACTCGTTTATCGATGGAAAGATATTAAGTTTGATCTGCAGTTTCTCAACACCTCTTCCTTAACATACAAGAACTTCACAGCCTTTAATGAACTTCAGGTAAGGAAATCTTAGATCTGGAACATTTTCAGAATGCATTTAATGCACTATATAGTGTGAGAGAAATACCCCTAGATCGTTTTCACGAGTGGTCATCTTACCACAGTAAAAAAAAAATGAATGAATGAATAAAAGAAAAAAGAAAGTGCACAAAAATATAGTTCAATGTCGATAGATTCCTTTGGGTAAGCAATATGCCCTCCGCGATGTCATCTGAAAACAACAAGTTCATTACTTTAATCAGTGCCGGATCCAAGACTTTTTAAGGGTTGGCTGAGGTGAAAGAACGAACGATATCAGAATATCGAGTGAAGACTGATTTCATACACGACTTAGTTTGACTAATGTAACGAAACTGCATTCCTTTTTTTCATTGTGATTATATTTAACAATCAGAGACAAAACCGCAGCAGCAGCAGTACTTTTGTTTTGACAAGAGAAAATAAAGAGGGAAGAGAGGGCATCCCCCATACATCCCCTTTTCCATAGGTAATATGTCTCAAGTTATGTTTACATCGACTCCTACCACGCTGTAGAGATCCCACGGGGATTATGCAAATGTAAATCATACGGCAGGAATGTGTTCCGCGTGGATAGCCCACGCTCAGAGAACTCATTCCCGCCATATAATTATCTTCTTTTGTTTTAAACATAAACGACTCCAATACACCCAATCAACCTCCCCTGGATCCCGGCTCCCCTGTTAACGAAAGAATGGCTGATTTCATCGAGGTGAAAAAGAAGAGTACAAAATTTTCATCTCTTAATTTTAAAATTGACTCATTTATTTGTTTGTTTGCCTAATTTTTGGTTTATTTATTATTTGTTAAAATACGAATTTCTTCATCGGTTTTTGTTTGCTTGTAGCTTATCTCAAGTCTTGTTCCATTTGTCACGGCTGTGGATATCCTATTCGTAAGGTACGTTTTTACGCTCTGACCATTGACAGAGACTCATGTAAAGTCACTGAAGTGTCCCTCTCTTTCAGACCAGGAAGTGTGGAGGTCACTGCGGCTTTGACGATAAGACAAAATAATGACATAGCACAACTTGAACAAGAACTAGAAAATCGTAACATGTCTGGAATATTGGGAAACCAAACTTGGATTGCAATACACTGGGGCTCTGGAGGTAAACTGAAAGTCAAAGCAAAGAACCTTTATTTAGACACGGTAATATTAAAGCTTCAAGCTTGTGGATTAATAAATAAAGAAAAACAGAACAACGTCGAGAAACCAACCCAACTAGAAGAAGGCAACAAGTTGGCTATGGACAACCGAAGAAATCCATTTGGTGGTCAGAATGAGATTTGAACCCGGAACATCCACGTGCAATTCCAGCGCCTTAATTAACCCGCCACTGGGTGATGCGTTGGTAATAAGTTAAAATGAGAAAGTTCCTTTTCCGTCCCATGGAAAGCGGTTACGGAATTAAGCACCGAAGGATTCGTTTTCTTCGAAACTATAATTTAAGGCTATGAACTTATAAGGAACCCTTAAGACAAGCTTGATAATATATTCGGAGAAGCTAACTGCGGTCTCCCAACAATGTTGTCCTACATCTGAATCAGAGCCTTTCTCCCTCTTTGTTTGATGCCTTAATTTCTTTAGTTTGTGGGAAAGACATTCTAAACATACAAAAAGCGGCTCGGCGGAATGGATATTCTTACTGTCCTGTTGAGACGCCGCTTCGCTCATGTGTGGAGCCTAATTTGAATCAATATTTGTCCATTCCTAATTTCAGATTTACTCTGTTTACCACCTGTTGTGGATATCCAGAATCTGCCGGGATTTAATGCCAAGCAGCCCGCTGTCGCCATCCTTCGATCGAAAGATTTCATCGTACAAGCCAACGTCATAAACTCAAACTGCAGTTCGTCTAACACGCTCATCTTTCAGTGGTTTTTGACCAGATATGATGTAAGTCAATCGGGTGAAACCAGCATCAAGGAAACCACTCTTCTGGACACAAAAAGCACAGAATGGAACCTACGAAAACGTGAGCTTCAGTACGGGACGTACTACGTAGACTTCAGGGCGGCGTTTGCCAGTCATCCGAGTATGACTGCAAGCGCTCTAGGTTTCTTCACCATAGCCAAATCGCCCCTGAGAGCCGAGATTTCAGGGGGAAGTAGAGTATCAAGAGGAAAAGAAAGGATCATAAAACTCAACGGATCACTTTCTCAAGATCCAGATGAACCCGGGGATATTTCTTCAATGGAATTCACTTGGTTGTGCAAAAAGCGACAGGAGCGTTTCCCCAATGGGTCCATTACCATACTTCCGGTTGTTAACATTTCCTCAGGTCCAGGAAGCGGCGGTTGCTTTCGAACGGGTGTTGGAAAGCTGAGCTCAAATCAGGCCGTAGTAGACTTAGCAACGAGTGCCATGGTTGTGGGCGAATTCTATGAGGTCAAGCTTATTGTACAGAAAGGTGACCGAGTAGATGACTTCGTGCAAGAGATTGAGATTGTCAGCGGGGATCCACCCGAAGTGACAATTAGGTAGATAACATCATGATTTTTCCCCTTAACTTATTACGCATGCGTAGAGATCCACTGGATACTAGATACAAGTTAATCTCATTTAATCCACATCATTTTTTTCGAGGGAACAGTATGACCCATTTGTGAAAATACACCGACACGTTTTAGTTAATCAATGGCTGAGCCTAAAAACCAATTGGCAAAGTTCTTGTAATGAGAGTTTTGCGCAAGCAAGCCATCTTAATGTTAAATACGGAACGTCTCTGTGGCGACGCCATCGACTTAGTTGAAGTTATCGGTAGTGAAATGGGCACCTAACTCGTGGAAAAAAGTGGGCGTTCTCCTAACAGGAGTCGCACCTATGCACTTCCCATTACAAGTTCGGATCCTCTATACCACTCGGCTGTTGGACACTCATGGCCGTAAACTAGATTCAGGTGACAATTGCCCGGCATACTTGCCAGGACTAAAATCACAACCAAATGGTGGCATATTCGCAATTACGGAGTCAAACACATCATCTGGCCCCAGTTGTTCGAAGGGTGGATAGCGCTATCCACTGGATAAATCCCTATCCACTGGATAACGCAATTGGTTTTGCTAGCTCCTATCCGCTGGATAGTGGTTTATCCGGTGGATAGCGTTATCCACCTTTTGAACAACCGGGGCCTGGTGTACTGTTTCTGCCTTTAATTAATAGTATACGTGGACCTGCAAGTTTACATGATTTTCTGTTTTGTTTTGAATAAGCTGCCTTATCAACTGTGACAAAATCGCAAGTGTATCAACACGAATCAGCCTCACAACCAAATGTATTGGGCATGCGTGTCAAACAGCAAGGTATCAATGGCAGCTCGTGTCCGTTGGTCAGCATGGCATTGAAAGCAAAGAATCCTTGACGCGCAACATGACTCAAACTGAGCTCAGTCTTCCGGGCATTATCGTAAAGGAGAATGTACTCGTGGGAAATCTTACGTATCGGTTGAAAGTCAGTGTGACACAAGATGATGGTCCCGCGGGAATTGCAGATTACCAGTTCAGAATGAACGCCCCACCCTACCCTGGGCAATGCACCGTGACACCGCCTAGTGGGGTGGCATTGGAAACCACTTTTGACTTTCAGTGCAGTGGTTGGCAGGTAGGTTTCGTTCCCTCTGTCAGGAAAAGAAATCCCCAGTTTTAAAATGTTATATTGCATGACGAAACTGAGATGATTGGTATTCTCTGCTTAAATACAAAATACTTCGACGTTGCTCTACTCTCGACTATAAACAAGAATATATCTTTGATTTCTTTCGTTAGGATCCGGAACTACCGCTGACATATCAATTTCACTACAAAACGGACAGTGGCTTGTACACGGTTGTATCCTATGGATCTGAAAATCAAGTGGAAACAGTTCTTCCTCCAGGTCGCGAAGACGATGACTATATCATTCACTTCGAGATAACAATAACGGATGCTTTGTCTGCAGCAACGATATTCCCCTTGAAAGTGAACGTGAGTCTAAAGCCTATGTTTCACAGGCCATTTTCTTGGAACGCTGGTTGCGCGAAGAATTAAATAGCCTTATAGTGCATGCATTGACATGCACATTTACCTTAATTTTTGTTTCCGCGATTGCTGCGGAAAGTAGAAATCGGTTCTGCTTTCCATAATCGCAGAGCGTCTGTTTACGCTGCAGTGAACAAATTGTTCAAAATTTGAAAGGCGTACCACAGAGCTGTTTTTAATTGAGTGTCAAACCGCCTAATCACGCAATAGGCCATTTCCGATGGTAATTAGCTACGATTTGCATATGAATAACAATTCATTTCCATAAGAAAGACTTCGCACGTAGACTCGCTTTGAAAAAGAGGCCGAAGTGAATTCGGAAATGGCCTATTGATTTGCTTTTTGTTTCGCTTTCTTTGATTTATGGCTGGATCAAAAACTTGAGCGAACTTTTCAACCAACTGCTCTATTTCCCGTAAAACACCGTGATTGTTAAAAGGGAGACAAGGTGCAAGAAATCTTGCCGAGTGTCACAGATGCAAGCAACATCCCTCGCAATATACAATGCAAGGCAGATCACGCGTGCGCTGTTTTGTTCTGATCCTTCACCTGTTTCTTCAGGTTACGGTCTCGCCAGCTGGGCAGAATCTCACCGTCCTCGCTGTGGGTAACAACAGTCGATTTACTCAGTTGGTGCAATCAGGAGACGTGAAACGTGCTACGCAGTTTGCAAACGCCGTGCTGCAAACTGCCCAACAGTCAGAAACAATTGCACCTGAAGAAAAAATAGCGGTACGTGACAAAAGAGAAAAAGTAAATTAAGCACAGAAACGATAATACTGTCTCCATTAAAACCCAGATCACTGGATTATATAATCCCGGAGTTTTGACTGGAGTTAAGCCCACGGGTCAAAGCGAGCAGTATCATTTTACTCTTCCCTGGATATTAACTCGGCGAAATGTCTTAGCTATCGACAGCTACTCCATTTGCACTGCCTTGTGGAAGACGACCTAATTATTGCTAAATTGCACCCTCTTTAATGTGCGATCAGACATTGCTTACGCGAGTTTGAGGGTGTGGCATATCTGTAGCTGATCTTATTGCCGTTTATTGCTCGCTCATAAGATCAGTAGTGAAGCATGCATGCATGTGTGCCCTTCGCGAATTTTCCCCAATATTTGTTTAAAGCCTTACAACGCACCCACAAGCGCGCGTTGACGATTGTACTACCAGATGCTTCGTATCAGCAGGCCTTTTTCAGAACCTGCTATTCTGCCATTCTAGCTACGGGTTCGTAGAATAGCCGCAAGCGAGAGATTGGTGTCGACAGTCAAACCGTCAAAGCCCTTATTCCCCTTAATGTCAGGCAGAGTTTCGTCGAGGAACTCTTCGTATAGTCTCAGACGCGGTAAATAAATAGCCTGTAATACTAATCGATCTAAATACGGCTAAATACGTCCAGTTCCTACGATAAGACCTTTTCTGTAATGTGTCAGCTGTATAATTTATTAATATTTCCTTACGATATCACTGTCCCTACTTTTGATTCAGTTATTTCTACACTGCAAAAGGCAGAACTGATAAACAAATTTACAAATATCCTAGTTACGGCACGCGTTTTACGTTACAATTTATAAATTGTTCGGCGGTGGGGCGTTGGGGGGCCGAGGTGGAAAAATGCACGCTGCTCACGGTAATGTAAAACACGGACACAGACCGAGAAAACTCGGCTAAAACGAGGTTATTACATCTTTTGGTAATGGAATCGAGCAGGATAGCACTTCCTAAAATCATAAAGTGGCCAATCATAGTGTGCGTGCCTGCAAATGATTGTTCATCTGTCCCTACAGATTAAATCTTCCATTGTTAAAGAGGTGTCCACCGTAGAAGTAGGTAATTTGCAGTCATTGACACAAGTAACATCGGTGATTGCACGAGCTACACTGGAACCCAATCAAGTGACAGTGGAAACACAGGTACGCCACATTATGATCTCGCGTAAAAGGATTCCTTTTTACTCATGAAATCTCTTCTCCTTTTCAAGAGAAAATGTGAACTGAAGTAGTTTTTCGACAGGGCAAAAGTTTGTTTAAAATTGGATTTAAAAAAAACTATCAGCAACGAATCCGTGATTACGGCAATCGTTATGTGACATCACTTTAAACTCACCTGTAATCTAAACTAAATTGCAAATCAGGATATTGCTCTGCAAAGTCTCTCGTCGTTGACGTCCCTGCTACGAAACAAGACCCAAGAAGACTACGGCTCTGAGTCCACTTTGGTTGAGGAAGGAGGAGAAAATCTGGTGCTGAGCCTCGGAAATCTCCTCAATTCTGCGGCCCAGAAAGCAAGCGTGATAGGAAGCAAAAAATTAGCAGCGTCCGTAAGAACGAAGGTAATTAATTCAGCTCAAGGAAATTAAGGTTAAGAAAAGTAATAAAGTCAACCAAAGGAACTCTCATTTTGTATATCTTGGGGAGGTTATCTTCCTCGTTCCTCGGAAAGAGGGATGATGTCAGGAAAAGACAAATACGGTTTCCTTTCGTGAAAAACGTTTGGACTATGATTTTCAGTCATTTGCTTTCCGCCAACATGTTTTGTCTGCCGATACGGTCCAAAAACGCACCTCGCGCATGCGGCACATTTATTACCGCATTTTTGCAATTAGCTATTCACCAGTCTCCACGTATGATAATTGTTTCACTTTTATTTTTCAGAGCGAGAACGTCTCTAGAGACACCGAAAGGCTCGTTGATGATGTCGGAACAACACTTTTGTCTAGAATGGTGGTGGACCAGGAACCTCATCGGGTCAAAACGAGTTCATTAGATATGGTCCTTAACAGATTCAGCCCATACTCTTTAGAGTCTAACAGGGACTTCATCGAAGAAGACTTCGGTTTCAAACTTCCGTTTACGGCCATCACTGATGCCAAAGCCAAACACACCAACTTTGTGGACTTTGTGGTAAGCTCGTGGTGTTGCGCTTTCTTCTGGATACTAACGGGACATAACTGAATTTTCGTACACCTGTTGTATACAATCATGAGGACTTCGCAAGCTTGGTTTTCATTCACAAAGCACTAAATTTGAAAGCTTCTGTACCTTACTACAGGCTATAAATTCTGAGTGGTACTTAGCGCAATGTCTTCCTTGAGCTATGATTTTCCCTTTGGCACCCCTTAAAGTTTCATTGTAGTCAAAACACACTTGTACAGAATATTTAAATCTTTTTCTGGAATTTTGGTCTTAATTATTAACAGACGTTTCGACTGAAACCATCAGTTTTCATCAGAACAGAAAGGGGGGGCTCCGGTTCTCTCTGTCTCACACTTGGGACCGGGCCCTCGTCTCCGTTCCTCGACGTTTGTCACGTGATAGTTAACTACCATGTGACAAACTTCACTGATGAAGACTGATGGTTTCAGTCGAAACGTCTGTTAATAATTGAGACCAAAATTCCAGAAAAGATTTAAACATTCTGCACTTGAATTGAATCTGGATGAATGACAACATTCACTTTCAAAACACACTTGTAGTTGAGATGGTAGAGTGAGCCTCATCTTGTCTCGTCAAACATAAGCAACATAAAAGCATCTGATTTTTTCGATAGTTTGTTTGAGTCATAACCGTTCTTTATATCCTTAATATTTAATGAACCCTGCGTAACAGTATTACAGATGATTATCGTGTGCTTTGCTTGCGCCATGTTTTTGATTGCATTTAGTCAAGATTTTACACCACTGTACGTTTTATTCAATTGTCTAAACTCCGCCTTGACACTTCGTCACTCGTCTTCGCGCGCTTGGCACCGGCTGCGTTTACTAGCTTTGCGTTCTGATTGGCTAGTAAAAGTAATTACGTCGATTTGTGATTGGCTAACGGGTGTATTCTTTCTCAACGTGATTGGCTGTGTAATTACTTTGCTTGTAGTTTTATGACGCTTAAAAGAAAACCGCATACTACGATTCTCAGTTGAGTAAGGCACGGAGGAAGTTTGGTGGTAAAGTTTTGACGTTCAAATTACCATATTGTCAAGAGCAACTTGCTATGTTTCCAACGGTAACTTTTCATATTTTTTGAAGTCATTCAGTGATTGGCCTGCTTTGTCACTGAATAATGTCAAAATCTGCAAAGTTACCATTGGAAACAGAGCAAGTTGCCCTTGACAACATGGTAATTTGAACGTCAAAACTTTACCACCAAACTTCCTCCGTGCCTTACTCAAATGAGAATCGTAATGTATGCTAAAGAAATGACAAGGTCTTTTTCCCCGGCAACAGTTTACTAGGACTTCTTTCAATCCATTCACATGGGACAATAGTTCAGCTTTGGTCAATTCTGATGTTGTGCGCTTAGTCCTCAAAGATCACAATGGAAATGTCTTAACAGTCGAGGACAGCACAGAGGACGTGGAGCTGAGGATTAAACGAGAGGCGATACCAGAGCCAGAAGAATCTAAAGATTCATTCTTCGTCAAATCCAGCAACGAAGGGAAAATGCAATATCATAAGATTGATTTGCCGTACGCTGAAGGCAATGCCTTAAGACTCAGGGTAAGTGACTCTCTTACGTTACCAGAAATTCATCACTGTGTTATTTCCGTCCAATATTGCGTCGGTCCTAACTTGCAGAACCTGCGGACCATTCGATATTACGAGCTCGCTTCGACTGAAACAGGAATAAACTGCGCAAATTTCTTGGAAAAATACGTCAAGGATGGGCTCTGACTTCTAATTGATGCATGTTGTTATTCCGCTTTTCAACAAATTTTTACAGACTTGCATTTTATTGTAGATAAAACCAACGGGATCCGCTGTGTTCAAAGTATTTGTGCGTCAAGGTCAGCGGCCAACTGTCACAGAGTATGACACTGAAGCAAAACTCCCCGGTGGGTCATGCTCCTTGAATTCTCAAGGACGTTGTAACGACACGGCATACGACATCCTTCTAGTTGATACGGTGCTAAGCAAACCGGGATCTTACTACATTGGTATTCTATATGAAGCGAGTGAGCAAGGGACCAAAAGACGCAAACGAAGGTCCTGTTTGGGAAAGGGCCGACAAAAGAGGTCATGCGTAGAATTTAAGGACCCTCCGAAACCAGAGAACATCACGGTGAGACCAGTTTACGACCCTCAAACAGACGCGAATTACTCGATGAATATCTTAGAGGAAGAATGTTTGTTTTGGGACAGCGACGCAGAACACTGGTTATCCAAAGGCTGTAGGGTGAGTCCCAGCACAGTTGCACCTTCCAGTGCCAGAAGATCGACATCAAAAGAGATCTAGTTTCATTTTTCTAGTGTTGTGTGTGGTTATCGCATGGATTGGCAGCGGAATCTCTGTGCTCCTTTTACCCGCTGGATAAACTAAAATCTGGGATTACAGGGGGACAGGGCTTGTGCAAAATCCAGTATAAAGAAAAAAAAATGAACGCATATTACATGACTGGTACTTTGAAACAGATCAGAGTCACCATATTCATACCCCGTTCTCCCACCCCTCCCCTCCTCCTCCTCCCCTTCCCCTCATTTACTTCGTCCCCTGTCAACATTCCCCACCCTCTCTCCCATGTTCCCCCTTCCAGACTCTGTCAAGTAGGCTATTCTTGTCCAAGTTAAGGAGCAATAACGCGACAGTTGCTTGTCTTCTAAGGTCGGGTCGAATTCCACTTCAACCTCCCTGCAATGTCTGTGTAACCACCTAACCTCATTTGGCGGAGGAGTCCTGGTGACGCCCAACAAGCTTGATTTTGATGTGGTATTCAAGGAATTCGCGCAGATTCATGAGAATGGAAATGTTGCTGTTCTCTGCGCACTTATCGCTGCGCTGTTGCTGTATGTACTGGTGGTTATATTTGCAAGAAAAGCTGACAAAAAAGATAGGACTAAGGTACCGTAAAAATGTGTTCGCATTGTTTCTATTTGAAGTTATCATAGCGTTACTTGGAAAATGCCCAGTTAAAGCCGTTACGTTAAGTGTAGGAGCTGTGTTGGCAAGAGTGGGAGAATTCCCATCGCAGCTACAGACTAATGGCCCCAGTTGTTAGAAGGGTCGATGGCGCTATCCACTGGATAAGACAACTGGTTTTGCCTGTGCTTATCCGCTGCATAGAGATTTATCCGGTGGGTAGCGTTATCCACCTTTTGAACAACCAAGGCCTGGTCTGGCCCCAGTTGTTCGAACAGTGGAGAGCGCTATCAACTGGCGGGATAATTCAATTGCTTTTGATGGCCTTCATCCTCTGCCTGATGGTGATGTGCCCTTGGATAGCGTTAACCACCTTTTGAACAACCGAAGCCTATTTTTTTAAGATTTCAATTTGTTGTACTAATGGAAAAGCCCTCTTGCAGGGATCTTTAGTGCTTTTGTTATTTGATCGCGCGAGAGTTGAGACTAGATCGATAAACTTAAAGCAATATGGATCTAACCATGCTTTCTTTGCGCGGGGAAATCCACGGAAACGCTTCCTGCTCAGGCTAAATTTTTTTTATAATCCTTCTTATTTTAAATTATTATTGTTATTTGTATACAGACTGGTCCCCCAATGCAACTGAACCCATTTCTTGAACAAGGCTTCCAGTACGAACTAAACATAACAACCGGAGTATGGAAGGATTCTGGGACGGATGCTAACGTTGCCATAGTCATTCATGGAAGCGAGGCAGAAAGCCAACCCATAATACTAAGCAAGAACATGATCGAGTCAAGGAGGGTCCTGGCGCGTGGAAACGAAGACTTGTTGGTGATCCACCTGCCGGCCGCATTAGGCGAGATTCAATACGTTCATATTTGGCACGATAACTCAGGAAAACGCCCTTCATGGTTTTTAAGCCACTTGATAATTAAAGATCTTCAGACAGGAACAATGTTGACATTTCCAGGAAATACTTGGTTTGCCGTGGAAAAAGGAGACGGAAAAATCGACCGAATTCTAACTCCTATCTCGTATGAAGAGACGAAATCTTTCATGTATTCTTTGCACTCGCGAGGCTCGTCGAGTTTCACCGAAGGTCACATGTGGTTGTCTGTAGTTACCAAGCCCCCAAAGAGTACATTCACGCGCGTTCAAAGGGCCACTTGTTGCTTGTGCCTTCTGATGTCCGCCATGTTAGTGAACGCCTTGTTTTATCGGACGGACAAAGTAGCCGACACCACGATACAGATAGGCCCTTTGAAGTTTAGTTGGAGACAGGTTGTAGTGGGGTTACAGAGCGCCTTAATAGTGACTCCAATAAACTTGTTAATCGTAGTGTTTTTCAGAAATAGTGGTGAAAAGCGCCCCAATGAGGTGCAACCGTCCGCTTTGAAAAACAAGCGAGAATCCATGCCAAGCCAGGTAATTTCATGTTGGGGCGAATCAAGTCACAAAAAGGAAGCGGAAGTTACGTCGTCAGAAAAGAGAACGCCTTTGAGGAGAATGTTTGATAGGGCTCGCGCTCTAACTAAAAAGGACTTTCTTTTTCCCCATTATTTTGTATACATCGCCTGGTTTCTCAGTTTTCTTACTGTAGCTTCATCTGCGACGTTCACGTTTTTCTTCAGCCTGCAATGGGGGAAGGATATTTCCAATGAGTGGCTGTCTTCCATGCTAGTATCCTTCACTGAAGACTTGTTTGTCATACAGCCAATTAAAATAGTCCTCATTCTGGTTATAACTGCGTACTTCTTTGGTCATAAATCAGAATCTGATGAAAGCAGTTATCCAGCCAAATCTGAGCATGCGCCATCCATTGATACCACAGCGGATGCCTCGCAAATTATCGACATAAAGTATCCTCATGAAGACGACCTTAAGAGTGCAAGGGAGTACCGATTAAAGGAGGCAAAAATGTTTTTGTTCGCCAGAGACGTTTTCCTCTACGTGTTGTTTCTAATCTTGTTGACAATTGTATGTTATGGTAATCGAAGCTATCATGGATATTTGATCACTCAGAATCTTGAAGATACATTCAGTAATTTTTCTTTGGTAAGTGCGTGTACAATTGATGCGTGCGCACGATCTGAGCCGACATTTAAAATAAGTAACAAATGTTATTGTTTAAAACGAAAAACAGAATAGGCCCGAGAAGAGCATAACTACCGTACATTAATAGTTTAAAAAAAAACTGCGCTCCTAGTTTTCGCGTGTTTTCTAGAACGCACACTATTTACCCCATTTTTTTGTCCAGGCCCTTATGAGCATTTCACGCTTCGCGGCAATGGCAAAAGAAATCCTGGGAAGAGACCTGATGCTTATATCTTTGCTTCTCCTATGTAGGCTCAAGATCCAAGGCATTACTGGAACTGGCTTGGCGGACAGTTTGTGGGCGGCATTTACGCCAACGAGTGGTACAACGGCGAGAAAGCCACGAAACAAGAGTATATCAATAACAAAAAGTCCATTCTCCTTGGAATGCCGCGACTCCGGCAACTAAGGGTAAAGAAAGGTAATGCTTCAGAATAATTTGACGAAAACTGATCTAGTCAATCATTTTACCAATAAAACATTTTTTTCATTCTTTTCAAACAACTAGTGATTCCATTCTAAACGCACGCTGGAATCCAGCTGCCAGTGAGTGATTATCACGATTCTATCACAGGGATTTTCACCATTCTATCCCAGGGATCTTGGCAAATTATGTATTATAAAGCTTCTGCGCAGGTTTTTAAAGGATGTCCTCTAAAGGTAACTTGACAAGGTAGAAATGCCCAAAAGGCCTGGCCCAACGAAAGTGGGAGCTGCCGAGAGTTGGCTGTCCTGAGAGTTATCTGTACCGGAGCACGAAAATTTACATAAGGCCATCCGGCGGGAGTTGGCGATTTGCGGGTAGTTTTGCGTACATCTGTTGAGCCTGCTGCACATTTGCAGCAATTGCTGACCAATTGAGCAATTAGAGCAATTGCTCTAAGCTCTAACACTTGGGCCACACGAGAGAAAGCTATCGTCGACTCTTAGGAAAAAATTTAGCCCATTCTAATATGACGAGAGCGCGCGAGGATCGATGAAAGCCAACAACAGCATATGACTCATGGAAAACAAGAGCGAGTCTAAACTCTAGCTAATCGTTTGCCTTAGTGCAAAGGTTGGAGGTTGATAAAACGAACATGCACATTCAGTTTGACCAACTAGAGCTGGTTGAATCCTTCGGAACTGCATGTGAGGAAAATAATACGTTGACATGCAGGGGCAACGGTTTCATGAGACCCTCCAGTGTTCGTAGCTGAAACGGAAAACATTTTTCCACTAATAACAGACATGAAAAAATTTCTCGATTCTGATTGGCTAAGAAAAATGCAGTTTTCAGGAAACACGATGTAGAAAAAAGGAAATTCAGTGCAAAAAAGAGAAAAAACTTTTTGCGGCCCAAAAAACTTTTAAAAACATTGAAAAACCTGTTGTTTTGACTGAACGCGTGATGATATATTTGCAGGGGTTGAATAAATTATTTGTGCACGTGATTTACCTGCGCTGCTTCTGCATAATTATGATAAGCTATCTCGCAATTTTTTCATGAATATTATAAGTAATCACAGGATTTTTATCGTGCAATTTGGAAGAAATAATCACTCGCAAATTTTCTCAAAAACCAAAGATTGCACTCGCCCTACGGGCTTGTGCAATTTTGTTAGTCTGAAAAAAAAACTCGTGCTTATTTATTCCAAATTGCACTTGAAATCATGTGATTACCTGTACGAACTACAAGTCTCGTGATGAATTATACACAGCTGAGATAAAAGTCACACAAAAAGCCTGTTGATTCTGTTGACTTGAAGTACTCTGACGTTCTGTTTCAGATTCCTGTGTTGTTCCAGAGGAAGCCCGAGATGTAATAAGACATTGCAACGACTATTACAGTTTCGACGAGGAGGACAAAACCCCATTCAACTTACCAGGCTGGGAGCCTTTCGGGGGTTCTACGAGTTGGGCCAATTTTTCAGACCTCTGCCCGGCACCTTGGAATTACGTGCTTCAGCACCAACTCCACGACTCACCAAGTTGGGGATTCTTTGACGTTTATAGCGGAGGAGGTTACGTAGCAGATTTAGGATACAGTAAGTCCACAGCTTCTCCGCTGATTTCTAATTTGCGCAAATTCGGCTGGATCGATCGCCAAACTCGCGCTGTTTTGCTGGAATTCGCTATCTATAATCCAAATACGGGCTACTTGAGTATCTCGACTTTCTATTACGAGATACTGCCGTTTGGTTATGGAAAACCTTTTGCCAAAATCCACACATTTCCACTGACAAGCACGCAAACCGGATTTTATCAGTTTTACTTGATTTGTCAACTCTTGTTCATTATTATGGTGATCATGTTTGTACTTCGCGAAGTATACAACATCTACCGAATGAGATGGAGCTACTTTACAGACGCCTGGAATTGGGTGGAAATCCTACAGATAATATTCTCGTTTCTAGTTGTTGTTTTCTACGTCATGAAGTCAAAGGTCGTGCTCAATAGTGCTCTAAAGGTGAAAGAAAATCCTTTCGTTCCAGTTAGCTTTCAAGACGCCGTCCTTTGGAATGATGCCGAGAATGTAGTCTTGGCAATCGCCGTTTTTATTACAACTTTAAAGCTTTTACGTATGATTCGCTTTAATCCTCACGTTAGTATGCTAATGTCATCTTTCCGCGAATCCAGAGGATTGCTGCTGTCGTACTCCGTCATTTTTGTCATTATTTTCTTCGCATACGCTCAGCTTGGAAGGCTGGTACTGGGCAGTAATGTGCAACAGTATTCTTCGTTTCAAAACGCCTTGATTGCAGAGTTTCTGATGTGCCTTGGTAGCAACATGCGTTTAGGGGACCTGATGCAAGTCAACCGAATCTTGGGACCGCTATTTGGATTCTCCTTTGTTTTGCTAAATGCTTTCGTCTTCGTCAACTTTTTTGTTGCGATACTGAACGATTCATACGAAGAGGTCCAAACTAATACGGACAAGCAATCAAAGGAATTTGAAATGGCGGACTTTATTCTTGACAGACTAACAGAACTTTTCGGATTTGGCAAAAATCAACGCAACGACGAAAGCTCAAGTGAATCAGAAGAAAGAAAACAAGAACAAGAAGTAAACGAAAAACCAAACACTACTTTCTCAAATATTGCTTTTCAATCACACCGGCTTCGTCACAAGGCAAGAAAAATACAGTCACGACACGCTAGAAAGTTGCAGAAAAAAGCAAGAGGGAAAAAGAAGCAACCGAAAGATCAGTTAAACGCGGGCACTAGTCAAATAAGTACTGCTCGTGAATCAACTACCGAACGAAAGAAATACCACTTGAAAAGTGCTGTTTCAGGAATCATGGCCTCAATTTACTTACACCAAATAAATGCTCTTAAGGAACTAGATTCCTTGGCAGGTAAACTCGAGCGAGACGACGTGAGAGAGGATTTCGAGATTTTGTCATTAATACGACTTTTACGCACTACCGACTTGGAAGACACAGAAGATATAGGAGATACAAAAGATACGGAAGACATAATCTCCCAAACAGACGCTACGTTGGAAGATATAGAATTCAAGTCCCAAATTACTTCGCCAAATCAGTTAACCCCAAGCGCATGCGCAGATAATACGAGAAGTTCTGTATCCAGAGCACGTTTAGACGATGAAACAGTGAGGTTACTTAGAGGCCTGGTTACTGGCGGCCATTTACCAGAACACTTGAGAGGAAAAGTACAACAACAGAAACTTCGCGCTGCCCTAAGAAAGAAACAAAAGCTCATCAATCGCCCGAAATGGCGACTGTAATTTCTTCGCTGCAGCCCTATGATTTCAAGTAATAGTAACATTATACCAAAACAGGGATGGAGCTAAGAAAACAGCTGAACCGCGTTACTTAAGGCCCATGTTCACCCGAACTCCTTTAAGCACTCGTGTTTTGTTTTAAACAGTTACTTGGCAAGAACCTTCGTATAGATGAAGACAAATATTGAACAAAGCCTAAGACAAGAATAAAAGGGAAAGGGTCTTTCTTGCAGTACGGGAAAGCATTCGGGTTTGGACAAGGCTTTATTTTGTTTGTTTGTTTGTTTGTTTGTTTGTTTGTTTGTCCGTTCGTTCGCTCGTTCGTTTTGTTTTTCCCTTGTCTCGCTTTACGTTATTTGCCTCCCATTGTTGCGGAAACCGGAGATAATCGAGCAAATGTAGATTCTGATCGCGGCTTTTAGGTTGAATTTATTGGCGATTTGCAGGTTTTCTGTCTGTGTCAGGCTAGCAATCCAGTTGGAGTGATAACATGGACCTTCAGCAACTACATATTTTAACAAGCTACATCTCAGCATTCTGGTCCGAGCAAGTTATAAGCGCTATGGAAGTCTCTTTCTTCCAGGGAAATTAGCCAACAGCCTACCGGTTGTTGGGTTAAGACTGCGTATAACGTCCCGAGAATGTACTTCAAGTAAGACTACGTATATTGTCCTGAGAATACACTATAAATCCTTTTATTAAAAACTGAATCATTGGATAATGCAATTAAAGACTTTTCATTGGCTTAGCTATCATGGCATATATAAACAATGGCCTCCATTTGACGCGAAAGATATGCTAGGATATTTGTCCGCGGACATTATCTGTTCCGAGAAGCGAACAGTTTTCCGAGAGCGTTGTATATGTCAGTGTTTGAATAATCCAAATGCCTTGTTGTTGATGTTTTTATAGTCCTTGTTAGCTTCTTTACCGTTTGCTTTCCGTTCATTGAAGTACGTCACAATGAATTGAATACTGAACGATGGTAATCCATTTTTAGCTTGGATTAACGGGATCCATGCTGCCGATCCTGGAAACTCGTAGTGTTAATAATAATATAATAACTTTATTTAACGTCGAAAGCGCAGGGAGTGGTTGCCCAGTCTCCCGCGCCAGGGGCTCATGTATGAAATGCTCCACAAATAACAAATGAAAGAGGCAAATCAAATGTCAAATATTGTTT
>BLFK01001094.1:1921044-1941044 GCA_014634185.1 Astreopora myriophthalma
CGTGTTGGATAACAAATGGTCAAAGATATCAGTAACAAACTCAACAGAGGTGAGAGGGGCAGTTTCGTTTTTTTCCATTTATGTGCATATCAGTAACAAACTCAACAGAGGTGAGAGGGGCAGTTTCGTTTTTTTCCATTTATGTGCCTTTGAGAATCTCTAGGTGATGCGGCCCTGAACTGATTCATCACCACACCAAACTTTTCCGCTCCCCCGTTCCTCTACATTAAGACTGTTATGTTCCATCTACAAGCTAATCTTTAACGAGCTCAGCATCAGTAGAGTCAAAAGAGCACCAAGAAAATGTATGGAAGGCGCTAACTTTCACGTTCTGCACGTGAGGTTGTCTTCATACTACCAAGTTCCTTGACCATTGCTTAACAATGCAGTTTACAATTTGTGAAGGATGTGACACAAATTCCCCTGTATGTTCACAACACCTGGGGCTTAATCCCTTACGTCCCCCCACAACAGTTTTGCGAACCGTGTGTGAGTTCTTTAACCGCCGCCCCACAGAGTTTGTGAACTAGTATTGTGCAACACAAAGCTTACGGTTTAGACGAAGACGAGTGGGAAACCAGACACTGATGAGCGGAAGTAAATTATCCATGGTCTCATTTTTTTACGTAAGCAGAATCTTCTAGACCTTTCCGACGTAAGAATCGTACCTTTTGTCATAAATACTCCCGGTTTTCCCGCACACCAATAAATCATATTTATATTAGGTATTGTCTTTGCTCATGAGGTTGCACAATTAACCGCAAGAAACGTAAACGGCAGAAATGCTTTCGACGATGCGGAAATCGCTCAATCCAGCGCTCTTGTGACATTTGATTTCAGACCATTTGTGACCGAAAACTGTTAAAAATAATTGAAGAGAAATATAATTATGGGCTTTTTTTGCTCAACTGGATATGTCTTGTTCAATGATGATGAAAATGTGATCATAAAACGTTTGCAAAGAAGACTAAGCAAACTCCGGGCATGTTTGCAACTGCTTACGTTATTTACTGCATTGATCACATTTACGTCATAACATTTCATGTCCGCAGTTTACTGTATGGCATTTTTCATATATTCTCTATGTTCGATATGTATTCCCCAATGAATGAAAACAGGTAAATTTCGCTGAAGTGCTTCTTGCACAATGCTTGAGTTGAAGTAGTACAGCAACGAGAGCCGCAGAGAGGACTAAGTACTGTTGTCCACTATTGCACTCAGCACAAATGACCACAAATTGCATTCGATCGACATGTACGGTCACAAGGAAAAAGTGAACGAGTCCTGTTTCCGTAATACAGTAAGAACCCGCAAGTAAGAGCCTGTATTTCCCCAAGATAGTCTAAACGGGTTCTTACATTATAAATGGTAATTAGCACAAATTTAGGCTACTTAGGTTCTTAAATATGGGTTCTTGTTTTCTGAAGAAAAAAAAATACATCGCAGCTTACTCAGCCTATTCTTTGTATAACATCTACACACCAAGCAGGCATTTATGTAAAAATGACTATAATAAGAAAAACTTAAGAACTGATCACATGAATTTCGAAATCCAATAATAATGTTATTTCGGTAATGTTCAACATTGGCATTTACATTGCAGTTGGAGTGATGAGACACCTATGTCTCCAAAGAGGATCCAAAATGTTGGGCTTTCTTATTTTCCCAAGAGTACACATTTTTTGTATAGATTTTAGAAAACAAGGACCTGTTTCAAATTTTAGGCTAAACAGGGTCTTGTATAGAGGGGTTCTAAGAGGCAAATTTTAGTCTAACGAGGTTTTTAAAAACCAGGTTCTTATACTTGCGGGTTTTTACTGTATTTTCTCAAATGCCAATTGTCATTGTCCAGATATGGATTGTAACCGCAACGGCTGAATGATTATGACTTTCTTAATGCACTTCCTATAATCAATCAGACGTCGTTGTTTAAAATCAGTGAACATCGTGAGTGGTTTTTGCAAAAGTAGCTGTTCGGCTTTTAGCACATAATTCTCTTTCAAAATTAGTGTTACTGAAATCAACATTCAGTCAAATCGCAGTGAGTTAAGTTGGAAACAAATGCCGAATGTCCTGCTCTCAGTGTCGAAACTAACCTTCATTGTCAACAGATTCAAACTTCAAAACAGATCGCGATATGTTTACGGTCGTAGCTATGGTTATGATACCACAGAATTAAAGTTCGTCAAATCGCAGCACTAAAATGGGAATTAGCATTCATCGTTAGTAAACTGTATGAAAGTTATATTATGAAAGGTGATCTGTACGAAAATTCGTATTCAATACAAAAAGATGAACCTTAAAAATGGCTAAGCAGTAATTTGTTTGTTTGTTTTTTTTTTTTTCGTTTATATTAACACCTGTTTTGCGCCATTGTTCGCGCGCCTAACCTTTTTTCACTGGGGGTACACGTCAAAACCCAAGCTATCCAGTTGTGTTAATAATGTCAGCCACTATGCGAATACGGTCAAAATGAAAGACGTTTAAGCGTCACCAGCTATGAAAAAAGTACTAACTGCAGTTAAAATGAAAAGAGGCTCTCAGGTTGTTCTTATTTTTTGTTTTCTTATTTATTTATTTACTTATTTTATTTTTATTTTTTTCTTGACGCTTGTCTGGCACTTAATCAGACAAGGGATTCTTTTTCAGCTTTCTTTCGCCGGTTCCTGGAGCTCGCCGAGAATAACAAAAGCTGGAAGATTTTCACCATGCACACCACGAAAAACCAATGGTGGTTTAATATCATTATCCCGACATTTCGAACATTATGTGACCTATTCAGGTTTCATCCTTCTCGACTCAGCACGGGTACCGGCTTTCTCTTTCCCTATTTCGTTCCGGACATCAATTAAAGAATTTTTTTGTAGGAATTCGTAAATTCGTCTTGTTTACGTAATCACTGCGCAAGTTAGTTCCCGGTTGATTTCACGGGGAAAAATAAATTTGCTGAAGACTCGGACGCAACGCCTTACTGGGTGAGGTAACCGTTTAGGTTTACGCTTAGGCTTTCTTTACACGCCCTTCCTTTGTGTTTTAACATCACGTGCAAAAATATTCCGTGCCCTATTTTTCACTTGTACTTTTACAGTTAACTTGTAATTATTGTCACCATCTGACACAATCGTTATCGGCTTAATCCTTGTCAGGGCTATGTATGGTTTCCCGTTGGACTTCGAGAAACCAGGCCTTGTTGTTCGAAGCAGGGTCAGCCCAAATCAGGGGTAAATACTGGTTTTGGTCCCACATATAGCTTCGGCCCGTGAATCCAAGAACTTAGTTACCTTCGGCCTGTTTCTCGACGGTACCGAAAACTTTTCGGGCTCGAAAGTAATTTGTAAAACTGTAATCCCGTTATTCTGAAAAGCTGGTCTTTTGACATGTTTTTAAGATAAGAACAAGCAAGGTTGTTGTAAGATTTCATGCTTCGAAACCTGTTTGTTTTTAAGATACGTACAAAATTATGGCACCCGAAACCTGAGGCCCGAGCAGTTACGGGGATTTCCAGAAACGCACAACAGGGTCCTAATGTACTCATTTGTCAAATGCGATCGTCTAATTTCAACGATTGTGGAGTTCCGTGCCCTTGCCCCTCCAAAACAACTTAGACAATTGACACTGGCTACATCGTGAACATTCCCGTTGGAAAATAAGGGCAAAACTAACGAGCTGTAACGGCCAGAGGTAGAATTTGTCCATTTAAATCCTTTCTTTTACACCGTTATTGGAACTGAAGATGCACCTATCAAGATGGAAAAAAAAAACTTTCAGATCTTATCGGTTTTCTGGAAAAATGAGTCTGCACTAATTGACGATACTTTCGAAATGTAAAACAAGCGTATTTTATTTTATTTTATTTTGTTTTGCGTCGTCTTGTTTTGTTTCATCTTATTTTATTTTATTAATCCTCGCTCCCGTTACAGATGTCCGGCCGTGTGAGCATGGCGCCCACAACAACATTACCGATTACAGAGGGCAGTGTCAGTACAGGTAATCACATGATTTCGAGTGCAATTTGGAATAAATAAGCACGAATGAATTACTAACAAAATTGCACGAGCCCGTATGGCGAATGCAATTTGTGGTCTGAAAAAATTTACAAGTGATTATTTATTCCAAATTGCACGAGAAAAATCCTGTGATTACTTATTAATAATCGGATCATGAAAAAATTGCGGGATAGGTTATCATAATTATGCAGAAGCAGTGCAGGTAAATCACGTGCAAAAATAATTTATTCAACCCCTGCAAATACATCCTCACGCGTTCAGTCAAAACAACAGGTTTTTCAATGTTTTTAAGGTTTTTTTAAGCCGCAAAAAGCTTTTTTCCCTTTTTTGCACTGAATTTCCTTTTCTCTGCACTGATTACCTTGTTTTTACATCGTGTTTCCTGAAAACTGAATCAGAATCGAGAAATTTTTTCACATTATTAAGAAAAAAAAACGAAGTAGCAGAAAAGAAATTAGTAAAGGTAATCGTATGAATGCGAGTACAGTTAAGGATTTACACTACGAGCGATACTTGAAAATTCTCTCAAAATTGCACGAGCCTTTAGGCGAGTGCAATTTGAAAGAATTTTCAAATTTCACGAGTCGTGTAAATTCTTAATTGCTCGAGCTTTCATACGATTACTTATTTATTATATGACAGAGAAAATTACGAACGCGCACCTATCAAAACTTTATCGAGTTCACTTCAGAATACGCCCCTAGCTTTAAGTTACGTCCTCGTAATTCTGCACAATTTTTCCAAACGCTCAGCCAATTGGTGTTACTTTTGGTCGTGTTCACAGTAGCATTGGTTGCCTGTTGTTTGAGTTCTTCTAACGCTGCCGCGCTTGAAGAAGGAAAAAGCCCAGCCATTTGGAATTGTTTTTAAAATTACCGCCGGCACAGGTCACATCCGTTGCCACGGCAACATTAATTTCCAATGCAGTGCAAATTAAATTATAAATTTGCCTGCTCTCAGCCAATCATAACGAAGTAATTTCTTCAGTTATGTAGTAGGTAGCGAAACTGATAGCAGCAAGTTTTCCTGGCGGGGGCAACTACCCCTAGCCACCTTAGTTTTTAAGGCAGCTGCATGAGTGACAGGTATGAACACGAACATACCTTTAATTACCCTCGGATTTTAGAGTATCTTATGCAACTGATATTAGTTTTCCAACCAAGGGATCACATGCACAAAGGCCGGACCACAACACCGGGATCTACGTCCCCCTAGGTATATGTTTGTAAGATCTGAAGGAAGAACGTTCCAGACCTGCAGGCCCTTGACTATATTACTGAAATACAAACCCCGGCCAACTCTCAATGATTCCATTCATTTCCATCAGTTCTCCTCTTGATTAGCTTGGCCTATTCACTTCACCTAAGCAATTTATGCTACTTAAGTAATATGTGTTCAGTAACATTATTTGCGAGTCACGTATTTCTAGTAAATTGTTAAAGTCGTATTCTTTAACATTTCAGGTTATTTCACATGTCTGTTCGTTTTCACACATAAATTTATGCCACAACTCAGATGCAGACCAGTGTCACCAGTGACACAAGTCGCTGTCACGATGTTCCTTCTGACACACACACTGCGAGCTGCAGCACAAACGGCCCTGAGCAGTGATGCCTCAACTCTTGCTTCAGCTGTTACAAGCTCAACTCGATCCTCACCCTCGCCTACAGTCTCCTTCACCGACTCAGCCAAGCCTCTGACCGCCATATCAGCTTCCGCACTCAACCCAGCTGCCACTAAAACATCCCCAGTAAATGTTAGACACTTACCTCAAAATGTGGCAACTTCAGCGTCTGTAATCAACTCACCCCTGCAGCTTCTGACAACTTCAGCTTATCTAATAGCCTCATTTTCTGTGAGCAACTCAACTCAACCGGTGACACCTTCAATTCACGCAATCAACTCAAATCAGACTCCGAACAATGGGTTATCTCTGAGTGACTCTATTCCAGCTGTGACACCTTCCGCCTCTACAATCAACTCAACACAGGCTCTAACCAACTCAGTTTCTGTAAGCAACTATACTCAATCGGTCACACCTTCACTTTCTGCAATCAACTCAAGCCAGACTTCAAACACTTCATTAACTGTGAGTGGTTCAACTCCAGTTGTGACACCTTCCGCCTCTACAATCAACTCAACACAGGCTCTAACCAACTCAGTTTCTGTAAGCAACTATACTCAATCGGTCACACCTTCACCTTCTGCAATCAACTCAAGCCAGACTTCAAACACTTCATTAACTGTGAATGGTTCAACTCCAGTTGTGACACCTTCCGCCTCTACAATCAACTCAACACAGGCTACAAGGACGTCAGTTTCTGTAAGCAACTCAATTCAACAGTTAACATCTTCACTTACTGCAATCAAGTCAAGCCAGACTACAAATCGTTCGTTAACTGTGAGTGGCTCTATTCCAGTTCTGACACCTTCCGCCTCTACAATCAACTCAACACAGGCTACAACGACCTCAGTTTCTGTAAGCAACTATACTCAACTGATCACACCTTCAGTTTCTGCAATCCACTCAAATCAGACTCCGAACACTGGGTTATCTCTGAGTGACTCTATTCCAGCTGTGACACCTTCCGCCTCTACAATCAACTCAACACAGGCTACAACGACCTCAGTTTCTGTAAGCAACTATACTCAACTGATCACACCTTCAGTTTCTGCAATCCACTCAAATCAGACTCCGAACACTGGGTTATCTCTGAGTGACTCTATTCCAGCTGTGACACCTTCCGCCTCTACAATCAACTCAACACAGGCTCCAATGACCTCAGTTTCTGTAAGAAACTATACTCAATCGGTCACACCTTCAATTCATGGAAGCAACTCAACCCAGACCTCAAATACCTCATTATCTGTGAGTGGCTCAGCAGTGACACCTTCCGCCTCTACAGTCGACTCAACACAGGCTCCAAGGACCTCAGTTTCTGTAAGCAACTCAATTCAACGGTTCACACCTTCAGTTTTTTCAATTAACTCAACCCAGACTTCACACACTTTATTCTCTGTGAGCGACTCAACTCCAGCTGTCGCACCATCGGCTTTCCCAGTCAACACGACACAGGCTCCAACGACTTCTGTTTCTGTAAGCAACTCAATTCAACTAGTAACACCGTCAATTCATGCAAGCAACTCAACCCAGACCTCAAACACTTCATTATCTGTGAGTGGCTCAACTCCAGCTGCGACACCTTCCGCCTCTACAGTCAACTCAACACAGGTTCTAACCACCTCAGTTTCTGTAAGCAACTATACTCAATCGGTCACACCTTCACTTTCTGCAATCAACTCAAGCCAGACTTCAAACACTTCATTAACTGTGAGTGGTTCAACTCCAGTTGTGACACCTTCCGCCTCTACAATCAACTCAACACAGGCTCTAACCAACTCAGTTTCTGTAAGCAACTATACTCAGTCGGTCACACCTTCACCTTCTCCAATCAACTCAAGCCAGACTTCAAACACTTCATTAACTGTGAGTGGTTCAACTCCAGCTGCGACACCTTCCGCCTCTACAAGAAACTCAACACAGGCTCCAACGACCACAGTTTCTGTAAGCAACTCAATTCAACGGTTGACATCTTTAATTTCTGCAATCCACTCAACTCAGACTTCACACACTTTATTATCTGTGAGTGACTCAACTTCAGCTGTCGCACCCTCGGCTTTCCCAGTCAACACAACCCAGGCTCCAATGACCTCAGTTTCTGTAAGCAACTATACTCAATCGGTCACACCTTCACTTTCTACAATCAATTCAAGCCAGACTTCAAATACTTCATTAACTGTGAGTGGCTCAACTCCAGTTGCGACACCTTCCGCCTCTACAATCAACTCAACACCGGCTACAACGACCTCAGTTTCTGTAAGCAACTATACTCAATTGATCACACCTTCAGTTTCTGCAATCCACTCAAATCAGACTCCGAACACTGGGTTATCTCTGAGTGACTCTATTCCAGCTGTGACACCTTCCGCCTCTACAATCAACTCAACACAGGCTCCAATGACCTCAGTTTCTGTAAGAAACTATACTCAATCGGTCACACCTTCAATTCATGGAAGCAACTCAACCCAGACCTCAAATACCTCATTATCTGTGAGTGGCTCAGCAGTGACACCTTCCGCCTCTACAGTCGACTCAACACAGGCTCCAAGGACCTCAGTTTCTGTAACCAACTCAATTCAACGGTGCACACCTTCAGTTTTTTCAATTAACTTAACCCAGACTTCACACACTTTATTATCTGTGAGTGGCTCAACTCCAGCGGCGACACCTTCTGCCTCTACAGTCAACTCAACACAAGTTCTAACCACCTCAGTTTTTGTAAGCAACTCAATTCAACGCTTGACACCTTCAGTTTTTGCAATTAACTCAACTCAGACTTCACACACTTTATTATCTGTGAGTGACTCAACTCCAGCTGTCGCACCCTCGGCTTCCCCAGTCAACACAACACAGGCTCCAATGACCTCAGTTTCTGTAAGCAATTATACTCAATCGGTCACACCTTCACTTTCTGCAATCAACTCAAGCCAGACTTCAAACACTTCATTATCTGTGAGTGGCTCAACTCCAGCTGGGACACATTCCGCCTCTACAGTCAACTCAACGCAGGCTCCAAGGACCTCAGTTTCTGTAAGCAACTCAATTCAACCGTTGACATCTTCAGTTTCTGCGATCAACTCAAACCAGAGTTCAAACACTTCGTTAACTCTGAGTGGCTCAACTCCAGCTGTGACACCTTCTTCCTCTACAATCAACTCAACACAGGCTTTTACAACCTCATTATCTCTTAGCACTTTAATTCAGGCTGTGACACCGACAGCTTCTCCAATGACCTCCACGCAGCCTCTAACGACGTCCACTTCTCTGGGAAGCTCATATCAGGCTGGGTCGACTTCATCTTCTTTAATCAACTCATCCCAGACGCTTACGATCTCCGTTTCTGTGAGCAATGCAATTCAAGCTGTGACACCTTCGGGTTCTTCAATGAACTCATCTCAGGCCGTAACAACCTCATTGTCTATGAGCAACTCAATTCAAGCTGTGAGACCATTAGCTTCTCCAAACAACTCAACCAAGGCTTTGGCGACCTCATTTTCTTTGAGCAACTCAACTGAAGTGGTGATGTCTTCAGCTTTTGCGTCTGGAAGCATTTCATCGTTGACCTTCCGCAATTTATCTCTAGTCCTGAGGACGTCCGTGCCTTCAACCTCCGCATCTGCAAGTGCACCTGTAAGAAGCTCAATATTTCACGCACAGCTGATTACAACGCAACAGCCACCAACTTCCCCAATCTCAGATGCAGGTATAGCGGACTTGTAAATGTTTCACTATAATCTTTGAAGAGCAATTTGCGATGTATTTCATTGCAAAATTGGCTTTCGAGAAATGCCCAGCGTTCTTTCTCTGTCAACTGATAGTGAACAATACTTTGACCCGGTTTAAAAAATCACAGAAATGTAGATTTTCAAGGGAGAATAAATCGTTTAACAATTTAATTTTTTGGCCGAAATTCTTTTTAAATTAAACGTTATTTTCAATGTATTTAGTCGTCAATTAATCGTCATATTTTTCTGTCTGTAGCACCATTCCGACTCGTTTTTCGATGGAAAGATATTAAGTTTGATCTGCAGTTTCTCAACACCTCTTCCTCAACATACAAGAACTTCATAACCTTTAATGAACTTCAGGTAAGGAAATCTTAGATCTGGAACATTTTCAGAATGCATTTATTACACTATATAGTGTGAGAAAAATAGCCCTAGATCGTTTTCACGAGTGGTCATCTTACCACAGTCAAAAAAAAAATGAATGAATGAAAGAAAGTGCACAAAAATATAGTTCAATTTCGATAGATTCCTTTGGTTAAGCAATATCCCGTCCGCGATGTCATCTGAAAACAACAAGTTCATTACTTTAATCAGTGCCGGATTTTCAAGATCCAAGATTTTTGAAGGGTTGGCTGAGGTGAAAGAACGATATCAGAATATCAATTGAACACTGATTTCGTACACGACTTAGTTTGACTAATATAACGAAACTGCATTCCTTTTTTTCATCTTAATGATATTTAACAATCAGAGACAAAACCAAAGCAGCAGCAGTACTTTTGTTTTGACAAGAGAAAATAAAGAGGGAAGAGAGAGCATCCCCCATACATCAACTTTTCCATAAGTAATATGTCTCAAGTTATGTTTATATCGACTCCCACGTTATAGAGATCCCAAGGGGATTAGGCAAACCTGAATCATATGGGAGGAATGTGTTCCGCGTGGATAGCACACGCTCAGAGAACACATTCCCGCCATATAATTACCTTCTCTTGGTTTTAAACATAAACGACTCCAAAAAGGGGATGGCTATCCACCCAATCAACCTCCCCTGGATCCCGGCGCCCCTGTTAACGAAAGAATGGCGGATTTCATCGAGGTGAAAAAGAAGAGTACAAAATTTTCATCTCTTAATTTAATTGACTTATTTATTTGTTTGTTTGCCTTAGTTGGTTTATTTACTTATTATCTTTTAACATACGAATTTTTTCATCGGTTTTTGTTTGCTTGTAGCTTATCTCAAGTCTTGTTCCATTTGTCACGGCTGTGGATATCCTATTCGTAAGGTACGTTTTTACGCTCTGACCATTGACAGAGATTCAAGTTAAGTCACTGAAGTGTCCCTCTCTTTTAGACCAGGAAGTGTGGAGGTCACTGCGGCTTTGACGATAAGACAAAATAATGACATATCACAACTTGAACAAGAACTAGAAAATCGTAACATGTCTGGAATATTGGGAAACCAAACTTGGATTGCAATACACTGGGGCTCTGGAGGTAAACTGAAAGTGAAAGCAAAGAACTTTTATTTAGACACGGTAATATTAAAGCTTCAAGCTTGTGGATTAATAAATAAAGAACAACAGAACAACGTCGAGAAACCAACCCAACTAGAAGAAGGCAACAAGTTGGTTATGGACAACCGAAGAAATCCATTTGGTAGTCAGAATGAGATTTGAACCCGGAACATCCACGTGCAATTCCAGCGCCTTAATTAACCCGCCACTGGGTGATGCGTTGGTAATAAGTTAAAATGAGAAAGTTCTTTCTCCGTCCCATGGAAAGCGGTTACGGAATTAAGCACCGAAGGATTCGTTTTCTTCGAAACTATAATTTAAGGCTATGAACTTATAAGGAGCCCTTAAGACAAGCTTGATAATATATTCGGAGAAGCTAACTGCGGTATCCTAACAATGTTGTCCTACATCTGAATCAGAGCCTTTCTCCCTCTTTGTTTGATGCTTAATTTCTTTAGTTTGTGGGAAAGCCATTCTAAACATACACACGTCTATGAAAAAGCGGTTCGGCGGAATGGATATTCTTACTGCCCTGTTGAGACGCCGCTTCGCTCATGTGTGGAGCCTAATTTGAATCAATATTTGTCCATTCCTAATTTCAGATTTACTCTGTTTACCACCTGTTGTGGATATCCAGAATCTGCCGGGATTTAATGCCAAGCAGCCCGCTGTCGCCATCCTTCGATCCAAAGATTTCATCGTACAAGCCAACGTCATAAACTCAAACTGCAGTTCGTCTAACACGTTCATCTTTCAGTGGTTTTTGACCAGATATGATTTAAGTCAATCGGGTGAAACCAGCATCAAGGAAACCACTCTTCTGGACACAAAAAGCACAGAATGGAACCTACGAAAACGTGAGCTTCAGTACGGGACGTACTACGTAGACTTCAGGGCGTCGTTTGCCAGTCATCCGAGTATGACTGCAAGCGCTCTAGGTTTCTTCATCATAGCCAAATCGCCCCTGAGAGCCGAGATTTCAGGGGGAAGTAGAGTATCAAGAGGAAAAGAAAGGATCATAAAACTCAACGGATCACTTTCTCAAGATCCAGATGAACCCGGGGATATTTCTTCAATGGAGTTCACTTGGTTGTGCAAAAAGCGACAGGAGCGTTTCCCCAATGGGTCCATTACTATACTTCCGGTTGTTAACATTTCCTCAGGTCCAGGAAGCGGCGGTTGCTTTGGAACGGGTGTTGGAAAGCTGAGCTCAAATCAGGCCGTAGTTGACTTAGCAACGAGTGCCATGGTTGTGGGCGAATTCTATGAGGTCAAGCTTATTGTACAGAAAGATGACCGAGTAGATGACTTCGTGCAAGAGATTGAGATTGTCAGCGGGGATCCACCCGAAGTGACAATTAGGTAGATAACATCATGATTTTTCCCCTTAACTTATTACGCATGCGTAGAGATCCACTGGATACTAGATACAAGTTAATCTCATTTAATCCACATCATTTTTTTCGAGGGAACAGTATGACCCATTTGTGAAAATACACCGACACGTTTTAGTCAATCACACGACACGTTTTAATCAATGGCTGAGCCTAAAAACAATTGGCAAAGTTCTTGTAATGAGATTTCTGCGCCAGCAAGCCATCTTAATGTTAAATACGGAACGTCTCTGTGGCGACGCCATCGAGTTAGTCGAAGTTATCGGTAGTGAAATGGGCACCTAACTCGTGGAAAAAAGTCGGCGTTCTCCTAACAGGAGTCGCACCTATGAACTTCCCATTACAAGTTCGGATCCTCTATACCACTCGGCTGATGGACACTCATGGCCGTAAACTAGATTCAGGTGACAATTGCCCGGCATACTTGCCAGGACTAAAATCACAACCAAATGGTGGCATATTCCCAATTACGGAGTCAAACACACCATCTGGTGTACTGTTTCTGCCTTTAATTAATAGTATACTTTGACCTGCAAGTTTACATGATTTTCTGTTTTGTTTTGAATAAGCTGCCTTATCAACTGCGACAAAATCGCAAGTGTATCAACACGAATCAGCCTGACAACCAAATGTATTGGACATGCGTGTCAAACAGCAAGGTATCAATGGCAGCTCGTGTCCGTTGGTCAGCATGGCATTGAAAGCAAAGAATCCTTGACGCGCAACATGACTCAAACTGAGCTCAATCTTCCGAGCATTATCGTAAAGGAGAACGTACTCGTGGGAAATCTCACGTATCGGTTGAAAGTCAGTGTGAGACAAGATGATGGTCCCACGGGAATTGCAGATTACCAGTTCAGAATGAACGCCCCACCCCACCCTGGACAATGTACCGTGACACCCCCTAGTGGGGTGGCATTGGAAACCACTTTTGACTTTCAGTGCAGTGGTTGGCAGGTAAGGTTTCATTCCCTCTGTTATGAAAAGAAATTGCCAGTTTTAAAATGTTATATTGCATGACGAAACTGAGATGATGGCTATTCTCTGCTACAATACAAAATACTTTGACGTTGCTCTACTACGATTTCTTTCGTTAGGATCCGGAACAACCGCTGACATATCAATTTCACTACAAAACGGATAGTGGCTTGTATACGGTTGTATCCTATGGATCTGAAAATCAAGTGGAAACAGTTCTTCCCCCAGGTCGCGAAGCTGATGACTATATTATTGACTTCGAGATAACAATAACGGATGCTTTGTCTGCAGCAACGACATTCCCCTTGAAAGTGAACGTGAGTCTAAACCCTATGTTTCACAGGCCATTTTCTTCAGATACCACGCAGCTGTTTACAACCTCTAATTTCATTGGATCTGGTTAGGACGCAGCTGTATTGTTTTTAGGGTTAGGGTTCATTGTTTCTGTTGTTTGTTTGAATGGTTCTATTGTTTTCTGAGCCAGTCGCATGGGCTTTTGTAATAGCTGCGTACTGGTCCATTTTCTTGGAACGCTGGTTGCGCGAACAATTAAGTAGCCTTATAGTGCATGCATTGACATAAACATTTGCCTTAATTTTTGTTACCGCTATTGCTGCGAAAAGTAGAAATCGGTTCTGCTCTCCATAATCGCAGAGCGTCTGTTTACGCTGCAGTGAACAAATTGTTCAAAATTTGAAAGGCGTACTATAGAGCTGTTTTTAATTGGATGTCAAACCGCCTAATCACGCAATTGATTTGCTTTTTGTTTTGGTTTGATTAACGGCTGGATCAAAAATTTGAGCGAACTTTTGAACCAACTGCTCTATTTCCCGTAAAACGCTGTGATTGTCAAGAGGGAGACAAGTTGCAAGAAATGTTGCCGAAAGTCACAGAAGCAAGCAACATCCCTCGCAATGTGCAACGCAAGGCAGATCACGCATGCGCGGTTTTATTCTGATCCTTTATCTGCTTCTTCAGGTTACGTTCTCGCCAGTTAGGCAGAATCTCACCGACCTCGCTGTGGGTAACAACAGTCTATTTACTCAGTTTGTGCAATCAGGAGACGTGAGGCGTGCTACGCAGTTTGCAAACGCCGTGCTGCAAACTGCCCAACAGTCAGAAACAATTGCAACTGAGGAAAAGACAGCGGTAAGTGACCAAAGAGAAAAAGTAATTTAAGTAAAGAAACCATAATACGGTCTCCATTAAAACCCGGATCATTGGATTGTATAATCCCGGTGTTTTGACTGGAGTCAAGCCCACGGGTCAAAGCGACCAGTAAATCATTTTACTCTTCCCTGGATTTTAACTCAGCGAAATGTCTTAGCTATCGTCAATAAGACAGTTACTCGATTTGTACTGCCTTGTGGAATACCTAATTATTGCTAAATTGCACCCTCTTTAATGTGCGATCAGACATTAAGCGAGTTTGAGTGTGTGGCATATCTGTAGCTGATCTTATTTCCGTTTATTGCTCGCTCATAAGATCAGTAGTGAAGCATGCATGTGTGGCCTTCGCGAATTTTCCCCAATATTTGTTTAAAGCCTTACAACGCACCCACAAGCGCGCGTTGGCGATTGTACTACCAGATGCTTCGTATCAGCAGGCCTTTTTCAGAACCTGCTATTCTGCCATTCTACGGGTTCGTAGAATAGCCGCAAGCGAGAGATTGGTGTCGACAGTCAAACCGTCAAAGCCCTTATTCCCCTTAATGTCAGGCAGAGTTTCGTCGAGGAACTCTTCGTATAGTCTCAGACGCGGTAAATAAACCTTTAATAGCCTGTAATACTAATCGATCTAAACAATTCGTTACGGCTAAATACGTCCAGTTCCTACGATAAGACCTTTTCTGTAATGTGTCAGCTGTACAGTTTATTAATATTTCCTTACGATATCACCGTCCCTACCTTTAATTCAGTTATTTCAAGACTGCAAATGGCAGAACTGATAAACAAATTTACAAATATCCTAGTTACGGCACGCGTTTTACGCTACAATTTATAAATTGTTGGGGGTGGGGCGGGGGCGAAGTGGAAAAATGCACGCTGCTCACAGTTATGTAAAACACGGACACAGACCGAGAAAACTCGGCTAAAACGAGGTTATTACATCTTTTGGTAATGGAATCGAGCAGGATAGCACTTCCTAAAATCATAAAGTGGCCAATCATAGTGTGCGTGCCTGCAAATGATTGTTCTTCTGTCCCTACAGATTAAATCTTCCATTGTTAAAGAGGTGTCCACCGTAGAAGTAGGTAATTTGCAGTCATTGACACAAGTAACATCGGTGATTGCACGAGCTACACTGGAACCCAATCAAGTGACAGTGGAAACACAGGTACGCCACATTATGATCTCGCGTAAAAGGATTCCTTTTTACTCATGAAATCTCTTCTCCTTTTCAAGAGAAAATGTGAACTGAAGAAGTAGTTTTTCAACCGGGCAAAAGTTTGCTTAAATTGGATTTTTTTAAAAAACTATCAGGAACGAATCCGTGATTACGGCAATCGTTATGTGACATCACTTTAAACTCACCTGTAATCTAAACTAAATTGCAAATCAGGATATTGCTCTGCAAAGTCTCTCGTCGTTGACGTCCCTGCTACGAAACAAGACCCAAGAAGACTACGGCTCTGAGTCCACTTTGGTTGAGGAAGGAGGAGAAAATCTGGTGCTGAGCCTCGGAAATCTCCTCAATTCTGCGGCCCAGAAAGCAAGCGTGATAGGAAGCAGAAAATTAGCAGCGTCCGTAAGAACGAAGGTAATTAAGTGAGCTCAAGGAAATGAAGGTTAAGAAATGTAATTAAGTCGACCAAAGGAACTCTCATTTTGTGTATCTTGGGGAGGTTATCTTCCTCGTTCCTCGGAAAGAGGGATGATATCAGGAAAAGACAAATACGGTTTCCTTTCGTGAAAAACGTTTGGACTATGATTTTCAGTCATTTGCTTTCCGCCAACATGTTTTGTTTACCGATACGGTCCAAAAACGCACCTCGCGCATGCGGCACATTTATTACCGCGTTTCTGCAATTAGCTATTCACCAGTCTCCACACTCGATAATTGTTTAACTTTTATTTTTCAGAGCGAGAACGTCTCTAGAGACACCGAAAGGCTCATTGATGATGTCGGAACAACACTTTTGTCTAAAATGGTGGTGGACCAGGAACCCCAGCGGGTCAAAACGAGTTCATTAGATATGGTCCTTAACAGATTCAGCCCACACTCCTTAGAGTCTAACAGGGACTTCATCGAAGAAGACTTCGGTTTCAAACTTCCGTTTACGGCCATCACTGATGCCAAAGCCAAACACACCAACTTTGTGGACTTTGTGGTAAGCTCGTGGTGTTGCGCTTTCTTCTGGATTCTAACGGGACATAACTGAATTTTCGTACACCTGTTGTATACAACCATGAGGACTTTGCAAGCTTGGTTTTCAGTCGCAAAGCACTAAATTTGAAAGCTTCTGTACCTTATTGCGGGCTATAAATTCTGAGTGGTGCTTAGCGCAATGTCTTCCTTGAGCTATGATTTTCCCTTTGGCACCCCCTTGAGTTTCATTGTAGTCAAAACACACTTATAGTTGAGGTGGAACAGTGCGCCTCATCTTGTCTCGTCAAACATACGCAACATAAAAGCATCTCATTTTTTCGATAGTTTGTTTGAGTCATAACCGTTCTTTATCTCCTTAATATTTAATGAACCCTGCGTAACAGTATTGCAGATGATTATCGTGTGCTTTGCTTGCGCGGTGTTTTTGATTGAGTTTAGTCAAGTTTTTACACCACTGTACATTTTATTAAATTGTCTAAACTCCGCCTTGACACTTCGTCACTCGTTTTCCCGTGTGCGTTTGGCATCGGCTGCGTTTACTAGCTGATTGGTTAGTAAAACTAATTACGTCGATTTGTGATTGGCTAACGAGTGTATTCTGTCTCAACATGATTGGCTGTGTAATTACTTTGCTTTTAGTTTTACGACGCTTAAATGAAAACCGCTTAAGCTAAAGAAATGACAACTTCTTCTTCCCCGGCAACAGATGACCAGGACTTCTTTCAATCCATTCACATGGGACAATAGTTCAGCTTTGGTCAATTCTCATGTTCTGCGCTTAGTCCTCAAAGATCACAATGGAAATGTCTTGACAGTCGAGGACAGCACACAGGACGTGGAGCTGAGGATTAAACGAGAGGCGATACCAGAGCCAGAAGAATCTAAAGATTCATTCTTCGTCAAATCCAGCAACGAAGGGAAAATGCAATACCATAAGATTGATTTGCCGTACGCTGAAGGCAATGCCTTAAGACTCAGGGTAAGTGACTCTCTTACGTTACCAGAAATTCATCACTGTGTTGTTTCCGTCCAATATTGCGTCGGTCCTAACTTGCAGAACCTGCGGACCATTCGATATCACGAGCTCGCTTCGACTGAAACAGGAATAAACCGCGCCAATTTCTTTAAAAAACAATACGTCAAGGATGGGCTCTAACTTCTAATTGATGCATGTTGTTATTCCGCTTTTCAACAAATTTTTACAGACTTGCATTTTATTGTAGATAAAACCAACGGCATCCGCTGTGTTCAAAGTATTTGTGCGTCAAGGTCAGCGGCCAACTGTCACAGAGTATGACACAGAAACAAAACTCCCGGGTGGGTCATGCCCCTTGAATTCTCAAGGACGTTGTAACGACATGGCATACGACATCCTTCTAGTTGATACGGTGCTAAGCAAACCAGGATCTTACTACATTGGTATTCTATATGACGCGAGTGAGCAAGGGACCAAAAGACGCAAACGAAGGTCCTGTTTTGGAAAAGGCCGACAAAAGAGGTCATGCGTAGAATTTAAGGACCCTCCGAAACCAGAGAACATCACGGTGAGACCAGTTTACGACCCTCAAACAGACGCGAATTACTCGATGAATGTCTTAGAGGAAGAATGTTTGTTTTGGGACAGCGACGCAGAACACTGGTTATCCAAAGGCTGTAAGGTGAGTCCCAGCAGAGCCGCATCTTCCAGTGCCAGAAGATCGACATCAAAAGAGATCTAGTTTCATTTCTCTCGTGGTGTTGCGTGTGGTTGTCGCATGGATTGGCAGCGGAATCTATGTGCTCCTTTTACCCTAAAATCTGGGATTACAGGGGGACAGGGCTTGTGCAAAATCCAGTATAAAGAAAAAAAATGAACGCATATTACATGACTGGTACTTTGAAACAGATCAGAGTCACCATATTCATACCCCGTTCTCCCACTCCTCCCCTTCCCCTCATTTACTTCATCCCCTGTTAACATTCCCCAACCTCTCGCCCCATGTTCCCCCTTCCAGACTCTGTCAAGTAGGCTATTCTTGTTCAAGTTAAGGAGCAATAACGCGACAGTTGCTTGTCTTCTAAGGTCGGGTCGAATTCCACTTCAACCTCCCTGCAATGTCTGTGTAACCACCTAACCTCATTTGGCGGAGGAGTCCTGGTGACGCCCAACAAGCTTGATTTTGATGTGGTATTCACGGAATTCGCGCAGATTCATGAGAATGGAAATGTTGCTGTTCTCTGCGCACTTATCGCTGCGCTGTTGCTGTATGTACTGGTGGTTATATTTGCAAGAAAAGCTGACAAAAAAGATAGGACTAAGGTACCGTAAAAATGTGTTCGCATTGTTCCTATTTGAAGTTATCATAGCGTTACTTGGAAAATTCCCAGTCTAATCCAATAAAGCCGTTACGTTAAGTGTAGGAGCTGTGTTGGCAAGAGTGGGAGAATTCCCATCGCAGCTACAGTCTAATGGCCCCAGTTGTTAGAAGGGTCGATGGCGCTATCCACCAGATAAGACAACTGGTTTTGCCTGTGTTTATCCGCTGCATAGAGACTTATCCGGTGGGTAGCGTTATCCTTCTCTTGAACGACCAAGGCCTGGTCTGGCCCCAGTTGTTCGAACAGTGGAGAGCGCTATCCACTTGATAACTCAATTGCTTTTGATGGCCTTCATCCTCTGCCTGATGGTGATGTGCCCGGTGGATAGCGTTAACCACCTTTTGAACAACCGAAGCCTATTTTTTAAGATTTCAATTTGCTGTACGAATGGAAAAGCCCTCTTACAGGGATCTTTAGTGCTTTTGTTATTTGATCGCGCGGGAGTTGAGACTAGATCGATAAATCGATAAGTTAAAGCATTATGGATCTAATCATGCTTTTTTGCGCAGGGAAATCCTCGGAAACGCTTCCTGCTCAGGCTAATTTTTTTTTTTATAATCCTGATTTCAAATTATTATTGTTATTTGTATACAGACTGGTCCCCCAATGCAACTGAACCCATCTCTTGAACCAGGCTTCCAGTACGAACTAAACATAACCACCGGAGTATGGAAAGATTCTGGGACGGATGCTAACATTGCCATAGTCATTCATGGAAGTGAGGCAGAAAGCCAACCCATAATACTAAACAAGAACATGATTGAGTCAAGGAGGGTCCTGGCGCGTGGAAACGAAGACTTGTTGGTGATCCACCTGCCGGCCGCATTAGGCGAGATTCAATACGTTCATATTTGGCACGATAACTCAGGAAAACGCCCTTCATGGTTTTTTAGCCACTTGATAATTAAAGATCTTCAGACAGGAACAACGTTGACATTTCCAGGAAATACTTGGTTTGCCGTGGAAAAAGGAGACGGAAAAATCGACCGAATTCTAACTCCTATCTCGTATGAAGAGACGAAATCTTTCATGTATTCTTTGCACTCCCGAGGCTCGTCGAGTTTCA
>BLFK01001094.1:1946044-1948544 GCA_014634185.1 Astreopora myriophthalma
TTTCAAGTAATAGTTACATTATACCAAAACAGGGATGAAGCTAAGAAAACAGCTGAACCGCGTTACTTAAGGCCCATGTTCACCCGAACTCCTTTAAGCACTCGTGTTTTGTTTTAAACAGTTACTTGGCAAGAACCTTCGTATAGATGAAGACAAATATTGAACAAAGCCTAAGACAAGAATAAAAGGGAAAGGGTCTTTCTTCCAGTACGGGAAAGCATTCGGTTTTGGACAAGGCTTTATTTGTTTGTTTGTTTGTTTGTTTGTTTGTCCGTTCGTTCGCTCGTTCGTTTTGTCTTTCCCTTGTCTCGCTTTACGTTATTTGCCTCCCATTGTTGCGAAAACCGGAGATAATCGAGCAAATGTAGATTCTGATCGCGGCTTTTAGGTTGAATTTATTGGCGATTTGCAGGTTTTCTGTCTGTGTCAGGCTAGCAATCCAGTTGGAGTGATAACATGGACCTTCAGCAACTACATATTTTAACAAGCTACATCTCAGCATTCTGGTCCGAGCAAGTTATAAGCGCTATGGAAGTCTCTTTCTTCCAGGGAAATTAGCCAACAGCCTACCGGTTGTTGGGTTAAGACTGCGTATAACGTCCCGAGAATGTACTTCAAGTAAGACTACGTATATTGTCCTGAGAATACACTATAAATCCTTTTATTAAAAACTGAATCATTGGATAATGCAATTAAAGACTTTTCATTGGCTTAGCTATCATGGTATATATAAACAATGGCCTCCATTTGACGCGAAAGATATGCTAGGATATTTGTCCGCGGACATTATCTGTTCCGAGAAGCGAACAGTTTTCCGAGAGCGTTGTATATGTCAGTGTTTGAATAATCCAAATGCCTTGTTGTTGATGTTTTTATAGTCCTTGTTAGCTTCTTTACCGTTTGCTTTCCGTTCATTGAAGTACGTCACAATGAATTGAATACTGAACGATGGTAATCCATTTTTAGCTTGGATTAACGGGATCCATGCTGCCGATCCTGGAAACTCGTAGTGTTAATAATAATATAATAACTTTATTTAACGTCGAAAGCGCAGGGAGTGGTTGCCCAGTCTCCCGCGCCAGGGGCTCATGTATGAAATGCTCCACAAATAACAAATGAAAGAGGCAAATCAAATGTCAAATATTGTTTTTTGAGGAGAGGGGAAAACCGGAGTACCCGGGGAAAAACCTCTCGAAGAAGAGAAGAGTAGGCTTTGGTAGATTGTGCCCGAAAAAAAAGCATATTATGCTTTTAGCAGTGCTCATATTTTTTAGAAATTATGCCAAAATTATGCTACTTTCTGAAAATTATGCTCTCTGTCACCGAAATTATGCTACTTAGATTTTAAGGAAAAAAAAGATCACCGGTAGCTTCAGTTGATCAATTTTGACTTTAACGAACATTTGTATAGTCCACCCTCCGGTCTCACAGTCTTTAGCATCGCAAATACGCATGTGCGCACCTCCAAAAGCCAAATGATTAACAAATGACATCAAAATCAACCGTTTCTGGGTTCTGAATCCGGGTCAGAAAGGGCTGGAAGTGCTGGAAGTGGATGTACTCGAGGACGACGCCATCTTTGATCTGAGGCCTGAGGGGCCGAGCCGCCGAGCCATAGGCGTGGTGGCCTGAGGAGAATCTCAGTCTCTCAGATATGCATAGGGTAACCTGGAGTCTGCCGGACCATATTTGAGCATGGGCCTTAGCACAGAACTCAATATTTTCCAAAAGCAATACAGAAATAAAATACAAACTGAATTATTCTAGAACTAAGATGGCTTTTTTTTTTGTTGTTTTCAACGCACAAAAGCTCGGATTATGCTAACAGTGCTAAACTGAAATAAAAGCTTAAAATAATGCTCTTTTTGCTAAATTATGCTTAAAATTATGCTAGCACAATCTACCAAAACCTAGAGAAGAGAACCAACAAACTCAGCCCACATATGGCATCTAGTCCGTGAATCGAACCCGGGCCACATTGGTGGGATGCGAGTGCTCTCACCACTACGCCAACTGTGCTCCCCTGGTCTTGATTGGTGCTGCTTGGTTCGGAAGTTACGTCTTGTGAGGTTGTTGTCAGGTGGGACCACTTATCTATCCAATATTTTCCCAGTCGTTTTTGATATAACTTATAACCCTGGAAAATTAAAACGATCTGAGATTAACATATGAGGTCACGAGGCTACATCGAAACATCAATGAGCGATGACGAATATTATTGCAATAAGGCAAAGTGTACGTACCTTTGAAGCAGCACGGCTTTCGTCTCGTCGGACGAAGCACTTTCATCTATCGCTGTTCCTTTCCGAAATGACAGCCAATCTTTCAATCTTCCTTTCGTGATACCAGGACAGTTACCACTAAGAATTTGAACCTTTTCCTCGGCAGAAAAAAACGCAGATTCTGGAGTTACTTGGCCAAACATGGTGAGTTTCTAGCGTTCTCGAGAAACGCCGACCCGATAGCCTCGTCTTGAAACTGTAATTCCGCTGACCGCTTG
>BLFK01001094.1:1953544-1962882 GCA_014634185.1 Astreopora myriophthalma
ATCAATTTGCAATGCAGTGCAAATTAATTGATAAATTTGCCTCCTCTCAGCCAATCATCACAAAGTAATTTTCTCATTTATTTAGTAGATAGCGAAACTGAGAGCGGCAAGTTTCCCTGTGAGGGGCAGCTACCCCTATCCCCCACCCCCCCCCCCTTAGTTCTTAAGGCGGCTGCATGAGTGACAGGTATGAACATGAACATGAACATGAACATAGCCTTAATTACCCACGGGTTTTAGAGTAGCTTATGCAGCTAATATCTCCTAGCATTTACCCACAAAACCAAGGGATCACATACACAAACACCGGACCACAACACCAGGATCTACGTCCCCCTAGGTATATGTTTGTAAGATCTGAAGGAAGAACGTTCCAGACCTGCAGGCCCTTGACTATATTATTGAAATACAAACCCCGGCCAACTCTCAATGATTCCATTCATTTCCATCAGTTCTCCTCTTGATTAGCTTGGCCTATTCACTTCACCCACGCAATTTATGCTACTTAAGTAATATGTGTTTGTCAGATTCTTCGCACACTTTACACGCGAACCCACGTGAAATGCACATGTTTTAGCGACTCGTTATGTAATGTTTTGTTTTCTACAGTGGGCCTTTGATCTAATTGATTGACATTTGAAATTAATTAATGTACATTCACATAATCGGTGCATCTTTTCGATACAAGCCACATTCTTCAACATAGACATCTAGGTTAGGTTGTACTGTAAATAGGCACAAAATCAAATTAAATCAATTTCGATTACAGTATACGACTCGAAGTTACTTATAGTGTTCAATAACATTGTTATAAATTATTAAAGTCGTCTTCTTTAACGTTTCAGGTTATTTCACAAGTCTGTTCGTTTTCACATAAATTGATGCCACAACTCAGATGCAGACCAGTGTCATCAGTGACACAGGTCGCCGTCACGATCGCGATGTTCCTTCTGACACATACACTGCGTGCTGCAGCACAAACGGCCCTGAGCAGTGATGCCTCAACATTTGCTTCAGCTGTTACAAGCTCAACTCAATCCTCAACCTCGCCTACAGTCTCTTTCACCGACTCAGCCAAGCCTCACATTGCCGTATCAGCTTCTCCACTCAACCCAGCTGCCACTGAAACATCCTCAGTCACTGTTAGACACTTACTTCAAAATCTGACAATTTCAGCGTCTGTAATAAACTCACCCCTGCAGCTTCTGACAACTTCAGCGTATCTAATAGCCTCATTTTCTGTGAGCAACTCAACTCAACCGGTGACACCTTCAATTCATCCAATCAACTCAACCCAGACCTCAAACACTTCATTATCTGTCAGTAACATAACTCCAGCTGTGACACCTCCCACCTCTACAGGCGTAAGCATCTCGACCAGTGTGTCGACCTCAGTATCTACCAGCCCATCAGCTAGTCTGTCAACGTCCGTCTCGGTGAGCCCCTCCACCACTGTTTCAACCAGCGTGTCAGTGTCAACATCGACCAGCACATCAGCCAGTACCTCAATCTCCACCTCGGCAAGCCCATCAACTAGCGTGTCGCCATCCACCTCTGTAAGCATCTCGACGAGTGTCTCGACCTCAGCATCCTCCAGCCTGTCAGCAAGTGTGTCCACTTCCGTCTCGTTGAGCCCCTCCACCAGTGTTTCAACCAGCATGTCAGTGTCAACATCGACCAGCACATCCGCCAGTACCTCGGTGTCTACCTCGGCAAGCCCACCAACTAGCGTCTCGCCATCGACCTCTGTAAGCATCTCGACGAGTGTGTCGACCTCAGCATCCCCCAGCCTGTCAGCAAGTGTGTCAACTTCCATCTCCACCAGTGTTTCAACAAGTGTGTCAGTGTCAACATCGACCAGCACATCCGCCAGTACCTCGGTGTCTACCTCGGCAAGCCCACCAACTAGCGTGTCGCCATCCACCTCTGTAAGCATCTCGACGAGTGTCTCGACCTCAGTATCCTCCAGCCTGTCAGCAAGTGTGTCAACTTCCATCTCCGTGAGCCCCTCCACCAGTCTTTCAACCAGCGTGTCAGTATCAACCTCGACCAGCACATCAGCCAGTACCTCGGTTTCTACCTCGGCAAGCCCATCAACTAGCGTGTCGCCGTCCACCTATATAAGCATCTCAACGAGTGTGTCAACCTCAGCATCCACCTCCGCTATTGTGTCAACTTCCGTCTCGGTGAGCAGTATTTCAACCAGCGTGTCAGTGTCAAGAGCGACCAGCACATCACCCAGTACCTCGGTGTCCACCTCGGCAAGCCCATCAACTAGCCTCTCACCATCGACAACTGTAAGCATCTCAAGTAGTGTGTCGACCTCACCTTCCACCAGCCTGTCAGCAAGTGCGTCAACTTCCATCTCCACCAGTGTTTCAACCAGCGTGTCAGTGTCAAGATCGATCAACACATCAGCCATTACCTCAGTGTCCACCTCGGCAAGCCCATCAACTAGCGTGTCGCCATTGACCGCTGTAAGCGTCTCGACGAGCGTCTCGAAGAGTGTCTCGACCTCAGCATCCACCAGCCTGTCAGCTAGTGTGTCAAATTCCATCTCCGTGAGCCCCTCCACCAGTGTTTCAACCAGCGTGTCAGTGTCAACATCGACCAGCACATCAGCCAGTACCTCGGTGTCTACCTCGGCAAGCCCATCAACTAGCGTGTCGCCATCGACCTCTGTAAGCATCTCGACGAGTGTGTCGACCTCAGCATCACCCAGCCTGTCAGCTAGTGTGACAACTTCCATCTCCACCAGTGTTACAACAAGTGTGTCAGTGTCAACATCGACCAGCACATCAGCCAGTACCTCAGTGTCCACCTCCGCAAGCCCATCAACTAGCGTGTCGCCATCCACCTCTGTAAGCATCTCGACGAGTGTCTCGACCTCAGCATCCTCAAGCGTGTCAGCAAGTGTGTCAACTTCCATCTCCGTGAGCCCCTCCAACAGTGTTTCAACCAGCGTCTCAGTGTCAACATCGACCAGCACATCAGCCAGTACCTCAATGTCCACCTCGGCAAGCCCATCAACTAGCGTCTCGCCATCGACCTCTGTAAGCATCTCGACGAGTGTGTCGACCTCAGCATCACCTAGCCTGTCAGCAAGTGTGTCAACTTCCATCTCCACCAGTGTTTCCACAAGTGTGTCAGTGTCAACATCGACCAGCAGCACATCAGCTACTACCTCGGTGTCTACCTCGGCAAGCCCATCAACAAGCGTCTCGCCATCGACCTCTGTAAGCCTCTCTAACAGTGTCTCGACCTCAGAATCCACCAGCCTGTCAGCAAGTGTGTCAACTTCCATCTCCGTGAGCCCCTCCACCAGTGTTTCAACCAGCGTGTCAGTGTCAACATTGACCAGCGCATCAGCCAGTATCTCGGAGTCCACCTCGGCAAGCCCATCAACTAGCCTGTCGCCCTCCACCTATCTAAGCATCTCGGCGAGTGTCTCGACCTCAGCATCCACTAGCCTGTCAGCCAGTGTGCCAACTTCCGTCTCGTTGAGCCCCTCCAAAGGTGTTTCAACCAGCGTGTCAGTGTCAACATCGACCAGCACATCAGCCAGTACCTCGGTGTCTACCTCGGCGAGCCCATCAACTAGCGTCTCGCCATCGACCTCTGTAAGCATCTCGACGAGTGTTTCGACCTCAGCCTCCACCACCCTATCTGCTAGTGTGTCAACACCAATCTCCGTGAGCCCCTCCACCAGTGTTTCAACCAGCGTGTCAGTGTCAACATCGACCAGCACATCAGCCAGTACCTCAAAGTCCACCTCGGCAACCCCATCAACTAGCGTGTCGCCATCCACCTCTGTAAGCATCTCGACGAGTGTCTCGACCTCAGCATCCTCCAGCCTGTCAGCAAGTGTTTCAACTTCCATCTCCACCAGTGTTTTAACAAGTGTGTCAGTGTTAACATCGACCAGCACATCAGGCAGTACCTCGGTGTCTACCTCGGCAAGCCCATCAACTAGCGTGTCGCTGTCCAGCTATCTAAACATCTCCACAAGTGTGTCGACCTCAGCATCACCTAGCCTGTCAGCTAGTGTGACAACTTCCATCTCCACCAGTGTTTCAACAAGTGTGTCAGTGTTAACATCCACCAGCACATCAGCCAGTACCTCAGTGTCCACCTCGGCAAGCCCATCAACTAGCATGTCGCCATCGACCTCTGTAAGCATCTCTAGGAGTATGTCGACCTCAGCATCCACCAGCCTATCCCCTAGTGTGTCAACCTCCGTCTCGTTGAGCCCCTCCACCAGTGTTTCAACCAGCGTTTCAGTGTCAACATCGACCAGCACATTAGCCAGTACCTCGGTGTCTACCTCCGCAAGCCCATCAACTAGCGTCTCGCCATCGACCTCTGTAAGCATCACGACGAGTGTCTCCACCTCGCCATCCACCAGCCTATCTGCTACTGTGTCAACTTCCATCTCCGTGAGCCCCTCCACCAGTGTTTCAACCAGCGTGTCAGTGTCAACATCGACCAGCACATCAGCCAGTACCTCAATCTCCACCTTGGCAAGCCCGTCAACTAGCGTGTCGCCATCCACCTCTGTAAGCATCTCGACGAGTGTCTCGACCTCAGCATCCTCCAGCCTGTCAGTAAGTTTGTCAACTTCCATCTCCACCAGTGTTTCAACCAGCGTGTCAGTATCAACATGGACCAGCACATCAGCCAGTACCTCGGTGTCTACCTCGGCAAGCCCATCAACTAGCGTGTCGCCCTCCACCTATCTAAGCATCTCAACGAGTGTGTCAACCTCAGCATCCACCTCCGCTATTGTGTCAACTTCCGTCTCGGTGAGCCCCTCCACCAGTATTTCAACCAGCGTGTCAGTGTCAAGCGCGACCAGCACATCACCCAGTACCTCGGTGTCCACCTCGGCAAGCCCATCAACTAGGGTCTCGCCATCGACAACTGTGAGCATGTCGAGTAGTGTGTCGACCTCAGCATCACCCAGCCTGTCAGCTAGTGTGACAACTTCCATCTCCACCAGTGTTTCAACAAGTGTGTCAGTGTCAACATCGACCAGCACATCAGCCAGTACCTCAGTGTCCACCTCGGCAAGCCCATCAACTAGCGTGTCACCATCCACCTCTGTAAGCATCTCGACGAGTGTCTCGACCTCAGCATCCTCCAGCGTGTCAGCAAGTGTGTCAACTTCCATCTTCGTGAGCCCCTCCACCAGTGTTTCAACCAGTGCGTCAGTGTCAACATCGACCAGCACATCAGCCAGTACCTCAATGTACACCTCAGCAAGCCCATCAACTAGCGTCTCGCCATCGACCTCTGTAAGCATCTCGACGAGTGTCTCGACCTCAGCAACCTCCAGCCTGTCAGCAAGTGTGTCAACTTCCGTCTCGTTGAGCCCCTCCAACAGTGTTTCACCCAGCGTGTCAGTGTCAACATCGACCAGCAAATCAGCCAGTACCTCAATCTCCACCTCGGCAAGCCCGTCAACTAGCGTGTCGCCATCCACCTCTGTAAGCATCTCGACGAGTGTTTCGACCTCAGCATCCTCCAACCTGTCAGCAAGTGTGTCAAGTTCCATCTCCGTGAGCCCGTCCACCAGTGTTTCAACCAGTGTGTCAGTGTCAACATCGCCTAACACATCAGCCAGTACCTCAGTGTCCACCTCGGCAAGCCCATCAACTAGCGTGTCGCCATCCACCTCTGTAAGCATCTCGACGAGTGTCTTGACCTCATTATCCTCCAGCGTGTCAGCAAGTGTGTCAACTTCCATCTCCGTGACCCCCTCCACCAGTGTTTCAGCCACCGCGTCAGTGTCAACATCGACCAGCACATCAGCCACTACCTCAATGTCCACCTCGGCAAGCCCATCAACTAGCGTCTCGCAGTCGACCTCTGTAAGCATCTCGACGAGTGTCTCGACCTCAGCAACCTCCAGCCTGTCAGCAAGTGTGTCAACTTCCGTCTCGTTGAGCCCCTCCACCAGTGTTTCACCCAGCGTGTCAGTGTCAACATCGACCAGCAAATCAGCCAGTACCTCAATCTCCACCTCGGCAAGCCCGTCAACTAGCGTGTCGCCATCCACCTCTGTAAGCATCTCGACGAGTGTTTCGACCTCAGCATCCTCCAACCTGTCAGCAAGTGTGTCAAGTTCCATCTCCGTGAGCCCGTCCACCAGTGTTTCAACCAGTGTGTCAGTGTCAACATCGCCTAACACATCAGCCAGTACCTCAGTGTCCACCTCGGCAAGCCCATCAACTAGCGTGTCGCCATCCACCTCTGTAAGCATCTCGACGAGTGTCTTGACCTCATTATCCTCCAGCGTGTCAGCAAGTGTGTCAACTTCCATCTCCGTGACCCCCTCCACCAGTGTTTCAGCCAGCGCGTCAGTGTCAACATCGACCAGCACATCAGCCACTACCTCAATGTCCACCTCGGCAAGCCCATCAACTAGCGTCTCGCAGTCGACCTCTGTAAGCATCTCGACGAGTGTCTCGACCTCAGCAACCTCCAGCCTGTCAGCAAGTGTGTCAACTTCCGTCTCGTTGAGCCCCTCCACCAGTTTTTCACCCAGCGTGTCAGTGTCAACATCGACCAGCACATCAGCCACTACCTCAATGTCCACCTCGGCAAGCCCGTCAACTAGCGTGTCACCATCCACCTCTGTAAGCATCTCGACGATTGTTTTAACCTCGGCATCCTCCAGCCTGTCAGCAAGTGTGTCAAATTCTATCTCCGTGAGCCCCTCCACCAGTGTTTCAACCAGCGTGTCGGTATCAACATCGACCAGCACATCAGCCAGTAACTCAAAGTCCACCTCGGCAAGCCCATCAACTAGCGTCTCGCCATCGACCTCTGTAGGCATCTCTAGGAGTGTCTCCACCTCAGCCTCCACCAGCCTATCTGCTAGTGTGTCAACTTCCATCTCCGTGAGCCCCTCCACCAGTGTTTCAACCAGCGTGTCAGTGTCAACATCGACCAGCGCATCAGCCAGTACCTCGGAGTCCACCTCGGCAAGCCCATCAACTAGCGTGTCGCCCTCCACCTATCTAAGCATCTCGGTGAGTGTCTCGACATCAGCATCCACTAACCTGTCAGCTAGTGTGTCAACTGACATCTATGTGAGCCCCTCCACCAGCGTTTCAACCAGCGTGTCAGTATCAACATCGACCAGCACATCAGCCAGTACCTCGATGTCCACCTCGGCAAGCCCATCAACTAGTGTCTCGCCATCGACCTCAGTAAGCTTCTCGACGAGTGTGTCGAACTCAGCATCACCCAGCCTGTCAGCTAGTGTGACAACTTCCATCTCCACCAGTGTTTCAACAAGTGTGTCAGTGTCAACATCGACCAGCACATCAGTCAGTACCTCAATGTCCACCTCGGCAAGCCCATCAACTAGCGTGTCGCCATCCACCTCTGTAAGCATCTCGACGAATGTGTCGACCTCAGCATCCTCCAGCCTGTCAGCAAGTGTGTCAACTTCCATCTCCGTGAGCCCCTCCACCAGTGTTTCAACCAGCGTGTCAGTATCAACATCGACCAGCACATCAGCCAGTACCTCGGTGTCTACCTCGGCAAGCCCATCAACTAGCGTGTCGCTGTCCACCTATCTAAGCATCTCGACGAGTGTGTCAACCTCAGCATCCACCTCCGCTATTGTGTCAGCTTCCGTCTCGGTGAGCCCGTCCACCAGTATTTCAACCAGCGTGTCAGTGTCAAGATCTACCAGCACCTTAGCCAGTACCTCGGTGTACACCTCAGCAAGCCCATTAACTAGCGTGTTGCCATCGACCTATCTAACCATGTTATCGTTGACCTTCAGCAATTTAACTCTAGTCCTGAAGACGTCTTTGCCTTCAACCTCTGCATCTGGAAGTGTACCAGTAAGAACCACAATATTTCACTCACAGCTGATTACAACTCAACAGCCACCAACTTCCCCAATCTCAGATGCAGGTATAGACTTGTAAATGTTTCACTATAATCTTTGAAGAGCAATTTGCGACGTATTTCATTGCAAAATTGGCTTTCGAGAAATTTCCAGCGTTCTTTCTCTGTCAATTGATAGTGAACAATACTTTGACCCGGTTTAAAAAATCACAGAAATGTAGATTTTCAAGAGAGAATAAATCGTTTAACAAGTTAATTTTTTGGCCGAAATTCGTTTTAAATTAAACGTTATTTTCAATGTATTTAGTCGTCAATTAATCGTCATATTTTTCTGTCTGTAGCACCATTCCGCCTCGTTTTTCGATGGAAAGATATTAAGTTTGATCTGCAGTTTCTCAACACCTCTTCCTCAACATACAAGAACTTCATAACCTTTAATGAACTTCAGGTAAGGAAATCTTAGATCTGGAACATTTTCAGAATGCATTTATTACACTATATAGTGTGAGAAAAATAGCCCTAGATAGTTTTCACGAGTGGTCATCTTACCACAGTCAAAAAAAAAATGAATGAATGAAAGAAAGATAGATTCCTTTGGTTAAGCATAGATAGATAGATTCCTTTGGTTAAGCAATATCCCGTCCGCGATGTCATCTGAAAACAACAAGTTCATTACTTTAATCAGTGCCGGATTTTCAAGATCCAAGATTATTGAAGGGTTGGCTGAGGTGAAAGAACGATATCAGAATATCAATTGAACACTGATTTCGTTCACGACTTAGTTTGACTAACATAACGAAACTGCATTCCTTTTTTTTTTCATTTTGATGATATTTAACAATCAGAGACAAAACCGCAGCAGCAGCAGTAGTTTTGTTTTGACAATAGAAAATAAAGAGGGAAGAGAGAGCATCCCCCATACATCCCCTTTTCCATAAGTAATATGTCTCAAGTTATGTTTATATCGACTCCCACGTTGTAGAGATCCCAAGGGGATTAGGCAAACGTGAATCACATGAGAGGAAAGTGTTCCGCGTGGATAGCACACGCTCAGAGAACACATTCCCGCCATATAATTATCTTCTCTTGGTTTTAAACATAAACGACTCCAAAAAGGGGATGGCTATCCACCCAATCAACCTCCCTGGATCCCGGCGCCCCTGTTAACGAAAGAATGGCTGATTTCATCGAGGTGAAAAAGAAGAGTACAAAATTTTCATCTCTTAATTTAATTGACTTATTTATTTGTTTGTTTGCCTTAGTTGGTTTATTTACTTATTATCTTTTAACATACGAATTTTTTCATCGGTTTTTGTTTGCTTGTAGCTTATCTCAAGTCTTGTTCCATTTGTCACGGCTGTGGATATCCTATTCGTAAGGTACGTTTTTACGCTCTGACCATTGACAGAGATTCAAGTTAAGTCACTGAAGTGTCCCTCTCTTTCAGACCAGGAAGTGTGGAGGTCACTGCG
>BLFK01001094.1:1962892-1977304 GCA_014634185.1 Astreopora myriophthalma
TTTTTTCATCTTAATGATATTTAACAATCAGAGACAAAACCAAAGCAGCAGCAGTACTTTTGTTTTGACAAGAGAAAATAAAGAGGGAAGATAGAGCATCCCCCATACATCAACTTTTCCATAAGTAATATGTCTCAAGTTATGTTTATATCGACTCCCACGTTATAGAGATCCCAAGGGGATTAGGCAAACGTGAATCATATGGGAGGAATGTGTTCCGCGTGGATAGCACACGCTCAGAGAACACATTCCCGCCATATAATTACCTTCTCTTGGTTTTAAACATAAACGACTCCAAAAAGGGGATGGCTATCCACCCAATCAACCTCCCCTGGATCCCGGCGCCCCTGTTAACGAAAGAATGGCGGATTTCATCGAGGTGAAAAAGAAGAGTACAAAATTTTCATCTCTTAATTTAATTGACTTATTTATTTGTTTGTTTGCCTTAGTTGGTTTATTTACTTATTATCTTTTAACATACGAATTTTTTCATCGGTTTTTGTTTGCTTGTAGCTTATCTCAAGTCTTGTTCCATTTGTCACGGCTGTGGATATCCTATTCGTAAGGTACGTTTTTACGCTCTGACCATTGACAGAGATTCAAGTTAAGTCACTGAAGTGTCCCTCTCTTTTAGACCAGGAAGTGTGGAGGTCACTGCGGCTTTGACGATAAGACAAAATAATGACATATCACAACTTGAACAAGAACTAGAAAATCGTAACATGTCTGGAATATTGGGAAACCAAACTTGGATTGCAATACACTGGGGCTCTGGAGGTAAACTGAAAGTGAAAGCAAAGAACTTTTATTTAGACACGGTAATATTAAAGCTTCAAGCTTGTGGATTAATAAATAAAGAACAACAGAACAACGTCGAGAAACCAACCCAACTAGAAGAAGGCAACAAGTTGGTTATGGACAACCGAAGAAATCCATTTGGTAGTCAGAATGAGATTTGAACCCGGAACATCCACGTGCAATTCCAGCGCCTTAATTAACCCGCCACTGGGTGATGCGTTGGTAATAAGTTAAAATGAGAAAGTTCTTTCTCCGTCCCATGGAAAGCGGTTACGGAATTAAGCACGGAAGGATTCGTTTTCTTCGAAACTATAATTTAAGGCTATGAACTTATAAGGAGCCCTTAAGACAAGCTTGATAATATATTCGGAGAAGCTAACTGCGGTATCCTAACAATGTTGTCCTACATCTGAATCAGAGCCTTTCTCCCTCTTTGTTTGATGCTTAATTTCTTTAGTTTGTGGGAAAGACATTCTAAACATACACACGTCTATGAAAAAGCGGCTCGGCGGAGTGGATATTCTTACTGCCCTGTTGAGACGCCGCTTCGCTCATTTGAATCACTATTTGTCCATTCCTAATTTCAGATTTACTCTGTTTACCACCTGTTGTGGATATCCAGAATCTGCCGGGATTTAATGCCAAGCAGCCCGCTGTCGCCATCCTTCGATCCAAAGATTTCATCGTACAAGCCAACGTCATAAACTCAAACTGCAGTTCGTCTAACACGCTCATCTTTCAGTGGTTTTTGAACAGATATGATGTAAGTCAATCGGGTGAAACCAGCATCAAAGAAACCACCCTTCTGGACACAAAAAGCACAGAATGGAACCTACGAAAACGTGAGCTTCAGTACGGGACGTACTACGTAGACTTCAGGGCGGCGTTTGCCAGTCATCCGAGTATGACTGCAAGCGCTCTAGGTTTCTTCATCATAGCCAAATCGCCCCTGAGAGCCGAGATTTCAGGGGGAAGTAGAGTATCAAGAGGAAAAGGAAGGATCATAAAACTCAACGGATCACTTTCTCAAGATCCAGATGAACCCGGGGATATTTCTTCAATGGAGTTCACTTGGTTGTGCAAAGAGCGACAGGAGCGTTTCCCCAATGGGTCCATTACCATACTTCCGGTTGTTAACATTTCCTCAGGTCCAGGAAGCGGCGGTTGCTTTGGAACGGGTGTTGGAAAGCTGAGCTCAAATCAGGCCGTAGTAGACTTAGCAACGAGTGCCATGGTTGTGGGCGAATTCTATGAGGTCAAGCTTATTGTACAGAAAGATGACCGAGTAGATGACTTCGTGCAAGAGATTGAGATTGTCAGCGGGGATCCACCCGAAGTGACAATTAGGTAGATAACATCATGATTTTTCCCCTTAACTTATTACGCATGCGTAGAGATCCACTGGATACTAGATACAAGTTAATCTCATTAAATCCACATCATTTTTTTCGAGGGAACAGTATGACCCATTTGTGAAAATACACCGACACGTTTTTGTCAATCACACGACACGTTTTAATCAATGGCTGAGCCTAAAAAACAATTGGCAAAGTTCTTGTAATGAGATTTCTGCGCCAGCAAGCCATCTTAATGTTAAATACGGAACGTCTCTGTGGCGACGCCATCGACTTAGTCGAAGTTATCGGTAGTGAAATGGGCACCTAACTCGTGGAAAAAAGTCGGCGTTCTCCTAACAGGAGTCGCACCTATGAACTTCCCATTACAAGTTCGGATCCTCCATACCACTCGGCTGATGGACACTCATGGCCGTAAACTAGATTCAGGTGACAATTGCCCGGCATACTTGCCAGGACTAAAATCACAACCAAATGGTGGCATATTCCCAATTACGGAGTCAAACACACCATCTGGTGTACTGTTTCTGCCTTTAATTAATAGTATACTTTGACCTGCAAGTTTACATGATTTTCTGTTTTGTTTTGAATAAGCTGCCTTATCAACTGCGACAAAATCGCAAGTGTATCAACACGAATCAGCCTGACAACCAAATGTATTGGACATGCGTGTCAAACAGCAAGGTATCAATGGCAGCTCGTGTCCGTTGGTCAGCATGGCATTGAAAGCAAAGAATCCTTGACGCGCAACATGACTCAAACTGAGCTCAATCTTCCGAGCATTATCGTAAAGGAGAACGTACTCGTGGGAAATCTCACGTATCGGTTGAAAGTCAGTGTGAGACAAGATGATGGTCCCACGGGAATTGCAGATTACCAGTTCAGAATGAACGCCCCACCCCACCCTGGACAATGTACCGTGACACCCCCTAGTGGGGTGGCATTGGAAACCACTTTTGACTTTCAGTGCAGTGGTTGGCAGGTAAGGTTTCATTCCCTCTGTTATGAAAAGAAATTGCCAGTTTTAAAATGTTATATTGCATGACGAAACTGAGATGATGGCTATTCTCTGCTACAATACAAAATACTTTGACGTTGCTCTACTCTCGACTACAAACAGGAATATCTCTACGATTTCTTTCGTTAGGATCCGGAACAACCGCTGACATATCAATTTCACTACAAAACGGATAGTGGCTTGTATACGGTTGTATCCTATGGATCTGAAAATCAAGTGGAAACAGTTCTTCCCCCAGGTCGCGAAGCTGATGACTATATTATTGACTTCGAGATAACAATAACGGATGCTTTGTCTGCAGCAACGACATTCCCCTTGAAAGTGAACGTGAGTCTAAACCCTATGTTTCACAGGCCATTTTCTTCAGATACCACGCAGCTGTTTACAACCTCTAATTTCATTGGATCTGGTTAGGACGCAGCTGTATTGTTTTTAGGGTTAGGGTTCATTGTTTCTGTTGTTTGTTTGAATGGTTCTATTGTTTTCTGAGCCAGTCGCATGGGCTTTTGTAATAGCTGCGTACTGGTCCATTTTCTTGGAACGCTGGTTGCGCGAACAATTAAGTAGCCTTATAGTGCATGCATTGACATAAACATTTGCCTTAATTTTTGTTACCGCTATTGCTGCGAAAAGTAGAAATCGGTTCTGCTCTCCATAATCGCAGAGCGTCTGTTTACGCTGCAGTGAACAAATTGTTCAAAATTTGAAAGGCGTACTATAGAGCTGTTTTTAATTGGATGTCAAACCGCCTAATCACGCAATTGATTTGCTTTTTGTTTTGGTTTGATTAACGGCTGGATCAAAAATTTGAGCGAACTTTTGAACCAACTGCTCTATTTCCCGTAAAACGCTGTGATTGTCAAGAGGGAGACAAGTTGCAAGAAATGTTGCCGAAAGTCACAGAAGCAAGCAACATCCCTCGCAATGAGCAATGCAAGGCAGATCACGCATGCGCTGTTTTATTCTGATCCTTTATCTGCTTCTTCAGGTTACGTTCTCGCCAGTTAGGCAGAATCTCACCGACCTCGCTGTGGGTAACAACAGTCTATTTACTCAGTTTGTGCAATCAGGAGACGTGAGGCGTGCTACGCAGTTTGCAAACGCCGTGCTGCAAACTGCCCAACAGTCAGAAACAATTGCAACTGAGGAAAAGACAGCGGTAAGTGACCAAAGAGAAAAAGTAATTTAAGTAAAGAAACCATAATACGGTATCCATTAAAACCCAGATCACTGGATTATATAATCCCGGAGTTTTGACTGGAGTTAAGCCCACGGGTCAAAGCGACCAGTAATTCATTTTACTCTTCCCTGGATTTTAACTCAGCGAAATGTCTTAGCTATCGTCAATAAGACATTTACTTGATTTGTACTGCCTTGTGGAATACCTAATTATTTCTAAATTGCACCCTCTTTAATGTGCGATCAGACATCAATTAAGCGACTTTGAGTGTGTGGCATATCTGTAGCTGATCTTATTTCCGTTTATTGCTCGCTCATAAGATCAGTAGTGAAGCATGCATGTGTGTCCTTCGCGAATTTCCCCCAATATTTGTTTAAAGCCTTACAACGCACCCACAAGTGCGCGTTGGCGATTGTACTACCAGATGCTTCGTATCAGCAGGCCTTTTTCAGAACCTGCTATTCTGCCATTCTAGCTACGGGTTCGTAGAATAGCCGCAAGCGAGAGATTGGTGTCGACAGTCAAACCGTCAAAGCCCTTATTCCCCTTAATATCAGACAGAGTTTGTCCAAGAGCTCTTCGTATAGTCTCAGAAGCGGTAAATAAACCTTTAATGGCCTGTAATACTAATCGGTCTAAACAATTCGTTACGGCTAAATACGCCCATTTTCTCATGATGATAAGACCTTTTCTGTAATGTGTCCGCTGTATAATTTATTAATATTTCCTTACGATATCACTGTCCCTACTTTTGATTCAGTTATTTCTACACTGCAAAAGGCAGAACTGATAAACAAATTTACAAATATCCTAGTTACGGCACGCGTTTTACGCTACAATTTATAAATTGTTGGGGGTGGGGCGGGGGCGAAGAGGAAAAATGCACGCTGCTCACAGTTATGTAAAACAGGGACACAGACCGAGAAAACTCGGCTAAAACGAGGTTATTACATCTTTTCGTGATGGATCGAGCAGGATAGGACTTCCTAAACTCATAGGGTGGTCAATCATAGTGTGCGTGCCTGCAAATGATTGTTCATCTGTCCCTACAGATTAAATCTTCCATTGTTAAAGAGGTGTCCACCGTAGAAGTAGGTAATTTGCAGTCATTGACACAAGTAACATCGGTGATTGCACGAGCTACACTGGAACCCAATCAAGTGACAGTGGAAACACAGGTACGCCACATTATGATCTCGCGTAAAAGGATTCCTTTTTACTCATGAAATCTCTTCTCCTTTTCAAGAGAAAATGTGAACTGAAGAAGTAGTTTTTCAACCGGGCAAACGTTTGCTTAAATTGGATTTTTTAAAAAAACTATCAGGAACGAATCCGTGATTACGGCAATCGTTATGTGACATCACTTTAAACTCACCTGTAATCTAAACTAAATTGCAAATCAGGATATTGCTCTGCAAAGTCTCTCGTCCTTGACGTCCCTGCTACGAAACAAGACCCAAGAAGACTACGGCTCTGAGTCCACTTTGGTTGAGGAGGGAGGAGAAAATCTGGTGCTGAGCCTCGGAAATCTCCTCAATTCTGCGGCCCAGAAAGCAAGCGTGATAGGAAGCAGAAAATTAGCAGCGTCCGTAAGAACGAAGGTAATTAAGTCAGCTCAAGGAAGGATGTTACTAAAACGAGGAATGGGGAATGGGAAATTGAAACATGGGAAATTGAAAAATGGGAAATTGAAATGGGAAAATCGAAAATGGGAAAAAAATAAAAAATAGCCAATTGGATTGTAAAGGATAATTGTTATGAATATGGAATAATTTTTCTCAGCGGCGATTACCCAAGCTTTTAAAGCGTTTTGCGCCAAAATTAAAAGAGGAATTCGCGATGATAAGTAGGAACTTTGTTTCCAGCAAAAACTAAAATGACATGCGTACTAAATGTGGACTCCTCTGTTGTTCGGAGTTAGCAGTGATGGACTTTATTCAGAAAATTCAAGAAGTCCTTTGAAAGATCACTAAACTGAATGAAACCGGCAAGTGCAGTGATGACGCACTAAGGTACAACGAAATAAACGTGAAATACCCTTAATTAAGCTTAGAAACTCTTATTTTATTTAAGTACAATTATCAGTGAACATCAAATAAGTCTTTTTTAATTTAATGTCGAAGATTTAGTGTTGCCACTACTTAACCGATTTATTCTCTCTCTTACTTGTCGTGTCTTTCCCGCGTTTTTCTTAATTATGATAATTTATTTCGCTCCGGCTCGAGATTATCGATGCGAAGCTCGTGTTCATGATCTTATGGCGTATGAGTCGCGCTTCTGGTTTACTTGTACAAAACGTTTTGTTCAGAGTAGTACACGCTGAAAGATGAGATTAATCCTATTCGGTTTTGTTCGTACCGAACGTTGTTGTTTGATGTGTGGTGCAAGATAAACAGTGACAGTCGGCCACGAAATTTTAAGCCTTGTTGGCTGGAAATTCGTTTTGCCGCCACGTGTCCGATGTTTTGCCCGAGGATAATTCGCATCACAACTACAGAACGGAAAATAACAACTCTACAACTACTTAAAGAACCAAAAAGAATTGGTTTTACATGGCTCGTACGGGCTCGTATTCATGGGGTAGCAAACTGGCAGAAAAATTTCATTACTCTATTTCTTACTCAACTACCTACAACGGAAAATAACAACTCTATAACTAGTTAACGAGCCGATAGAAATTGGTCTTAATATGACTTATTTCTTGGCGAAGAAAAGTGGCAAAACAAACCGTAATTAATCTGTTTTTACCTCTGTAAAATGGGAAATTTTTCCACCAAAATGAATTTTTTGCGGGTAATAGAACACTCAAACAAAATATCCGGGTTTCTAATGACATCGGAAATCTACATATCATCGGGAATTCCCAGGCTTTTAATTTTGGCGCAAAACGCTTTCAAAGCTTGGGTAATCGCTGCTGAGAAAAATTATTCCATATTCATAACAATTATTCTTTACAATCCAATTGGCCATTTTTTTTTTCCATTTTCAATTCTCCCATTTCAATTTCCCATTTTTCAATTTCCCATTGCCCATTCCCCATTCCCCGTTTTAGTAACATCCCTCCAGGAAATTAAGGATAAGAAAGGTAATTAACTCAACCAAAGGAACTCTCATTTTGTGTACCTTGGGGAGGTTATCTTCCTCGTTCCTCGGAAAGAGGGATGATATCAGGAAAAGACAAATACGGTTTCCTTTCGTGAAAAAAGTTTGGACTATGATTTTCAGTCATTTGCTTTCCGCCAACATGTTTTGTCTACCGATACGGTCCAAAAACGCACCTCGCGCATGCGGCACATTTATTACCGCGTTTCTGCAATTAGCTATTCACGAGTCTCCACACTTGATAATTGTTTAACTTTTATTTTTCAGAGCGAGAACGTCTCTAGAGACACCGAAAGGCTCATTGATGATGTCGGAACAACACTTTTGTCTAGAATGGTGGTGGACCAGGAACCCCAGCGGGTCAAAACGAGTTCATTAGATATGGTCCTTAACAGATTCAGCCCACACTCCTTAGAGTCTAACAGGGACTTCATCGAAGAAGACTTCGGTTTCAAACTTCCGTTTACGGCCATCACTGATGCCAAAGCCAAACACACCAACTTTGTGGACTTTGTGGTAAGCTCGTGGTGTTGCGCTTTCTTCTGGATTCTAACGGGACATAACTGAATTTTCGTACACCTGTTGTATACAACCATGAGGACTTTGCAAGCTTGGTTTTCAGTCGCAAAGCACTAAATTTGAAAGCTTCTGTACCTTATTGCGGGCTATAAATTCTGAGTGGTGCTTAGCGCAATGTCTTCCTTGAGCTATGATTTTCCCTTTGGCACCCCCTTGAGTTTCATTGTAGTCAAAACACACTTATAGTTGAGGTGGAACAGTGCGCCTCATCTTGTCTCGTCAAACATACGCAACATAAAAGCATCTCATTTTTTCGATAGTTTGTTTGAGTCATAACCGTTCTTTATCTCCTTAATATTTAATGAACCCTGCGTAACAGTATTGCAGATGATTATCGTGTGCTTTGCTTGCGCGGTGTTTTTGATTGAGTTTAGTCAAGTTTTTACACCACTGTACATTTTATTAAATTGTCTAAACTCCGCCTTGACACTTCGTCACTCGTTTTCCCGTGTGCGTTTGGCATCGGCTGCGTTTACTAGCTGATTGGTTAGTAAAACTAATTACGTCGATTTGTGATTGGCTAACGAGTGTATTCTGTCTCAACATGATTGGCTGTGTAATTACTTTGCTTTTAGTTTTACGACGCTTAAATGAAAACCGCTTAAGCTAAAGAAATGACAACTTCTTCTTCCCCGGCAACAGATGACCAGGACTTCTTTCAATCCATTCACATGGGACAATAGTTCAGCTTTGGTCAATTCTCATGTTCTGCGCTTAGTCCTCAAAGATCACAATGGAAATGTCTTGACAGTCGAGGACAGCACACAGGACGTGGAGCTGAGGATTAAACGAGAGGCGATACCAGAGCCAGAAGAATCTAAAGATTCATTCTTCGTCAAATCCAGCAACGAAGGGAAAATGCAATACCATAAGATTGATTTGCCGTACGCTGAAGGCAATGCCTTAAGACTCAGGGTAAGTGACTCTCTTACGTTACCAGAAATTCATCACTGTGTTGTTTCCGTCCAATATTGCGTCGGTCCTAACTTGCAGAACCTGCGGACCATTCGATATCACGAGCTCGCTTCGACTGAAACAGGAATAAACCGCGCCAATTTCTTTAAAAAACAATACGTCAAGGATGGGCTCTAACTTCTAATTGATGCATGTTGTTATTCCGCTTTTCAACAAATTTTTACAGACTTGCATTTTATTGTAGATAAAACCAACGGCATCCGCTGTGTTCAAAGTATTTGTGCGTCAAGGTCAGCGGCCAACTGTCACAGAGTATGACACTGAAGCAAAACTCCCCGGTGGGTCATGCTCCTTGAATTCTCAAGGACGTTGTAACGACACGGCATACGACATCCTTCTAGTTGATACGGTGCTAAGCAAACCGGGATCTTACTACATTGGTATTCTATATGAAGCGAGTGAGCAAGGGACCAAAAGACGCAAACGAAGGTCCTGTTTTGGAAAGGGCCGACAAAAGAGGTCATGCGTAGAATTTAAGGACCCTCCGAAACCAGAGAACATCACGGTGAGACCAGTTTACGACCCTCAAACAGACGCGAATTACTCGATGAATATCTTAGAGGAAGAATGTTTGTTTTGGGACAGCGACGCAGAACACTGGTTATCCAAAGGCTGTAGGGTGAGTCCCAGCACAGTTGCACCTTCCAGTGCCAGAAGATCGACATCAAAAGAGATCTAGTTTCATTTTTCTAGTGTTGTGTGTGGTTATCGCATGGATTGGCAGCGGAATCTCTGTGCTCCTTTTACCCGCTGGATAAACTAAAATCTGGGATTACAGGGGGACAGGGCTTGTGCAAAATCCAGTATAAAGAAAAAAAAATGAACGCATATTACATGACTGGTACTTTGAAACAGATCAGAGTCACCATATTCATACCCCGTTCTCCCACCCCTCCCCTCCTCCTCCTCCCCTTCCCCTCATTTACTTCGTCCCCTGTCAACATTCCCCACCCTCTCTCCCATGTTCCCCCTTCCAGACTCTGTCAAGTAGGCTATTCTTGTCCAAGTTAAGGAGCAATAACGCGACAGTTGCTTGTCTTCTAAGGTCGGGTCGAATTCCACTTCAACCTCCCTGCAATGTCTGTGTAACCACCTAACCTCATTTGGCGGAGGAGTCCTGGTGACGCCCAACAAGCTTGATTTTGATGTGGTATTCAAGGAATTCGCGCAGATTCATGAGAATGGAAATGTTGCTGTTCTCTGCGCACTTATCGCTGCGCTGTTGCTGTATGTACTGGTGGTTATATTTGCAAGAAAAGCTGACAAAAAAGATAGGACTAAGGTACCGTAAAAATGTGTTCGCATTGTTTCTATTTGAAGTTATCATAGCGTTACTTGGAAAATGCCCAGTTAAAGCCCTTACGTTAAGTGTAGGAGCTGTGTTGGCAAGAGTGGGAGAATTCCCATCGCAGCTACAGACTAATGGCCCCAGTTGTTAGAAGGGTCGATGGCGCTATCCACTGGATAAGACAACTGGTTTTGCCTGTGCTTATCCGCTGCATAGAGATTTATCCGGTGGGTAGCGTTATCCACCTTTTGAACAACCAAGGCCTGGTCTGGCCCCAGTTGTTCGAACAGTGGAGAGCGCTATCAACTGGCGGGATAACTCAATTGCTTTTGATGGCCTTCATCCTCTGCCTGATGGTGATGTGCCCGGTGGATAGCGTTAACCACCTTTTGAACAACCGAAGCCTATTTTTTAAGATTTCAATTTGCTTTCTACATCTACATTTATTAGTTGCAACGCTTTCGCATCAAGCCAATATAAATTAAATAAATTACAATATCAAAAAAAAATTATTATTTCTAATAGCTACGAAGCAGAGATCTTTAAATAATGAAAATTTTGTACTAGTGGGAATACCACTTGGTAGAGAGTTCCAATCCCTTATTGTCCTTGGATATTTTCCACGTGAGAATTCCATCTTAGGTCGTTAGATAACATAACTCCCAGATAAGGATGTTTGTTCACGGGAGACAGCTTTTGGCCATCGATGTAATAATCCATTACATCCTGTACGAATGCAAAAGCCCTCTTACAGGGATCTTTAGCGCTTTTGTTATTTGATCGCGCGAGAGTTGAGACTAGATCGATAAATCGATAACTTAAAGCATTATGGATCTAACCATGCTTAATCCACGGAAACGCTTCCTGCTCAGGCTAATTTTTTTTTAGAATCCTTCTTATTTCAAATTATTACTGTTATTTGTATACAGTCTGGTCCCCCAATGCAAGTGAACCCATCTCTTGAACAAGGCTTCCAGTACGAACTAAACATAACCACCGGAGTATGGAAGGATTCTGGGACGGATGCTAACGTTGTCATAGTCATTCATGGAAGCGAGGTAGAAAGCCAACCCATAATACTAAGCAACAACATGATCGAGTCGAGGAGACTCCTGGCGCGTGGAAACGAAGACTTGTTGGTGATCCACCTGCCGGCCGCATTAGGCGAGATTCAATACGTTCGTATTTGGCACGATAACTCAGGAAAACGCCCTTCATGGTTTTTAAGCCACTTGATAATTAAAGATCTTCAGACAGGAACAACGTTGACATTTCCAGGAAATACCTGGTTTGCCGTGGAAAAAGGAGACGGAAAAATCGACCGAATTCTAACTCCTATCTCGTATGAAGAGACGAAATCTTTCATGTATTCTTTGCACTCGCGAGGCTCATCGAGTTTCACCGAAGGTCACATGTGGTTGTCTGTAGTTACCAAGTCCCCAAAGAGTACATTCACGCGCGTTCAAAGGACCACTTGTTGCTTGTGCCTTCTGATGCCCGCCATGTTAGTGAACGCCTTGTTTTATCGGACGGACAAAGTAACCGACACCACGATACAGATAGGCCCTTTGAAGTTTAGTTGGAGACAGGTTGTAGTGGGGTTACAGAGCGCCTTAATAGTGACTCCATTAAACTTGTTAATCGTAGCGTTTTTCAGAAAAAGTGGTAAAAAGCGCCCCAATAGGGTGCAACCGTCCGCTTTGAAAAACGAGCGAGAATCCATGCCAAGCCAGGTAATTTCATCTTGGGGCGAATCAAGTCACAAAGAGGAAGCAGAAGTTACGTCGTCAGAAAAGAGAACGCCTTTGAGGAGAATGTTAGATAGGGCTCGCGCTCTAACTAAAAGGGACTTCCTTTTCCCCCATTATTTTGTATACATTGCCTGGTTTCTGAGCTTTCTTACTGTAGCTTCATCTGCGACGTTCACGTTTTTCTTCAGCCTGCAATGGGGGAAGGATATTTCCAATGAGTGGTTGTCTTCCATGCTAGTATCCTTCACTGAAGACTTGTTTGTCATACAGCCGATTAAAATAGTCCTCATTCTGGTTATGACTGCGTACTTCTTTGGTCATAAATCAGAACCTCACGAAAGCAGCTCTCCAGCCAAATCTGAGCGTGCGTCGCAAATTATCGACATAAAGTATCCTCATGAAGACGACCTTAAAAGTGCAAGGGAGTACCGATTAAAGGAGGCAAAAATGTTTTCGTTCGCCAGAGACGTTTTCCTCTACGTGTTGTTTCTAATCTTGTTGACAATCGTATGTTATGGTAATCGAAGCTATCATGGATATTTGATCACGCAGAACCTTGAAGATACATTCAGTAACTTTGTTTTGGTAAGTGCGTGTACAATTGATGAGTGCGTACGACCTGAGCCGACATTTAAAGTAAGTAAAAGAATGTTATTTTTTAAAACGAAAAACGGAATAGGCCCCAGAAAAGCATAACTACCGTACATTAAAAAACTGCGCTCCTAGTTTTCGCGTGTTTTCTAGCACGCACACTATTTACCCCATTTTTTTGTCCAGGCCCTTACGAGCATTTCACGCTTCGCGGCAATGGCAAAAGAAATCCTTGGAACAGACCTGATGCTTATATCTTTGCTTCTCCTCCTGCGTAGGCTCAGGATCCGAGATATTACTGGAACTGGCTTGGCGGACAGTTTGTGGGCGGTATTTACGCCAACGAGTGGTACAACGGCGAGAAAGCCACGAAACAAGAGTATATCAATAACAAAAAGTCCATTCTCCTTGGAATGCCGCGACTCCGGCAACTAAGGGTAAAGAAAGGTAATGCTTCAGAATAATTTGACGAAAACTGATCTAGTCAGTCATTTTACCAATAAAACATTTTTTTTCTTTCTTTTCAAACAATTAGTGATTCCATTCTAAACGTACGCTGGAATCCAGCTGCCAGTGAGTGATTATCACGATTCTATCGCAAGGATTTTCACCATTCTATCCCAGGGATCTTGGCAAATTATATATTATATAGCTTCTGCGCACGTTTTTAAAGGATGCCCTCTGAAGGTAACTTGACAAGGGTTGAAATGCCCAAAAGGCCTGGCCCAACGAAAATGGGAGCTGCCGAGATTTGGCTGTCCTGGGAGTCATCTATACCGGAGCACGAAAATTTACATAAGGCCATCCGGCGGGAGTTTTGCGGGTAGTTTTGCGGGTAGTTTTGCGTACATTTGTTGAGCTTGCTGCACATTTGCAGTAATTGCTGACCAAAAGCTAAAACACTTGGGCCACACGAGAGAAGGCTATCGTTGACTCTTAGGAAAAAATTTAGCACATTCGAATATGACGAGAGCGCGCGAGGGTCGATGAAAGCCAACAACAGCGTCTGACTCATAGAAAACACTCTAGCTAATCGTTTGCCTTAGTGCAAAGGTTGGAAGTTGACAAAACGAACATGCAAATTCAGTTTGACCAACTAGAGCTGGTTGAGTCCTTCGGAAGTGCATGTGAGGAAAATAATACGTTGACATGCATGGGCAACGGTTTCATGAGACCCTCCGGTGTTCGTAACTGAAACGGAAAACATTTCTCCACTAAGGGACTGTGCAATGATTATCATTATTACACGACTCAGGCAGTCAGAGGGCCAATAACTAAAATCAACCAATCAAAATGCTCCATTGCCGGTCCAATATTCTCTAAGTATTGGACCGGGCATTGTCCCGAATGATCCCGCACTTGTGTCCCTTTGAACTTGAAATTAATATGGCGGACGAGGACGAAATCTTTGGAAAATTTCGTCGTAAAACTCCAGAATGAACTTACGCGTTACGTTATTTTGTTTGTTCTTTAAGACAAAACTGAAAGCATATTTCATCTGCCGTAAAATGTACACATGCTAAGCCTTCAGAATCGGGTCCTTTTTATCCTGTACATTTTCCGCATAATGTTACATGGAATTTATGAAAAACCTTCAAAGCTTTCTTCAGTCGTATAATAAATCTCTTATTAACCAAGCTTGCTCGGGACCGTACTAGGAGAATATCGGCCCTCGGTCTTTTTTGTACGGACCTCGCTGCGCTCGGTCCGTACTGTCAAGACCTCGGGCCGATATTCTCCCAGTACGGCCCTCGCGCTTGGTTAATAATATATAT
>BLFK01001094.1:1980972-1993472 GCA_014634185.1 Astreopora myriophthalma
TTTTAATACAGTGTGTTTTTTGGTGCAAACTTCGTGTTCTTATTCCGGAATTAGCCAGTCGAACGCACGCTAAAATTCAACTTCAAACATTAAAGGAGCTATGTCACGGTTAAATGAGTTTGAAAAGTTTAGCTAAACTTTTCAATTTTGTTGTTTGTAATCCGTGTCAATCTTCTGCATCCTTAACCATCCTTGTTCCTTTCTGGTTTATTATTATCTCTTTGGTGTTTTTCTACCTTTGTAAAGCATTATTTTCAGGTCTCCTTCAATTTTAAGGTAAATTTGTCGATGATCAAAATACCTCAGGATATTGTGACAGAGCCCCTTTAAACATGACTTTGAGCCTTTGGGTGATGAAATAAAGACTTGTATGAGTTTTCCCGCGAGATGATGAGTTTTGGCTAGCACTTAATTTTAATAAATCAAAATTGGGCTAATGCCTGGTGTCCAACATAAAAAGACAATAAGACGGTAACAGGACGCAAGTCAGCCTCGGAAGATAATTTGCGTAGGCAAGAAGACCGGTTTCTCTGGCCGTGTGAGTCTTCAATGACAGCGAAAAGTCGATAACCTGGCAGCTGTAGAAGTTGCAGGTAAAACCCGTTACCAGGTTGAACCCGTTTTTACCTACAATCAGGGACAAGACTTTTGAGACGGCACTATTCTTCTCACGACGAATCGCAAACATGTCAGGCAACCATGTCACGCGAACCCCACCTCCCCAGCCCCTTCTTTCAATGTTGTCACCAGCTAACAGAACATCGAAAGCTAGCTTGTAAGTCCGAGGAAACGTTTTTGCAGTCAAACGCTCCAACATTAGAAGGGAGAAAGGTGAGACGGGGGGGGGCTTTAGACAGTGCAATTGTTATTGAATTTGCACCTGGTCTCAACAGGTTTTGATCCCAGATTGTTGATTAAATCCCTTCGCACCTACCGCCGGAAGCTTAAAACCATTGTAACCCAGCTTAAACCCGTATTAGCCTAGTGTGCTCCTTCTTCCTACTCTATTTAATTTATTACCGTAAATGTGCCCAGAAAAAAATTCTAGAGGAGCTCACGCAACAGTTCGAACGAAAGACAGGGAAGATCAGACGAGAGTACTGGTTATTGCTATTAAGCGATACCTAACTGAGCAAGAGCGCAAACGCTCGATTATTCATAACAGGAAGTTTACAAAGAAGAAAGTTCTTGCAAGAACTGTCAACCCGACCACACCGGAAACAACACAAAGGCAAGCGACCGAACGAGTGAGTCATCACACAAAAAGAGTGGGAGTGGGTTCCTTCCTTTCAGTTTCATTCCAGTGCGCATATTTTGAAGCTTCGCACAGGTTTGGCATCCTCGGACCTATTTGCTATCTCTGTTTCTATCTGCAAGTCGCATGATGAAAAGAGCTTCAAATCCTGGTTCAGGTTAACAGTTTTTGTGTCAGTTACCCAAACCTCACTTTAACCTTTACACATCAGAAAGAGGTATGTAATTATAATTATCGTTTCTTTCTTAAAATTATGGAGCAACATTTATTCAGAAACATATAATGTGATCAGTGCTTCTCATTTCTGCCTCTCTAACTAGCAATGAACATATGTATTCTACTTCAAGGTACTTTCCGCTTGTTATTTATATCAGAGGTTTTTTCAAGTAAGAGTATTCAACATTTGTGCGTTTACCAGTGACATCTCCTCGCATTTCTAAATGAAATACGGGACGCGGTCAGCAATGTCTTGTTGTTCTCAGCGTAGCCATTTGAACGTTCGAATCAGCTATTAATCGAGTTCGATCGAACACGGCAGGACTCATTTTGTGTTTAAGTTTTACTGAATTCGGTAATAAAATGTCATTGACTAAAAAGCGGAAGCGGAACTGAAATCGAAAGCAGTTTGGTGAAGAATAAATTTGGCCGCTTGGATATTGGCACCTGGTCCAAGTTAAACTTAACGAGGCTGAAACAATATTTTGCTGTATTGTTGCTGCTAACGAGTTAAAAGGGACGATATGCGTTTGATATATTGGCCCATATGGTTGAACCTTACGTGCACACGTTGCGATGTCACGCGCTTTTGTGATATCTCAGATATCCTCAATCAAGAACTAAAAAGATTGCCTTAATTGGAGTCAAAGAACATTTTTGATATATCACAAAAATACATTTATGTCAGTCCTTTAACTTCTGGTCCCGAGTAAAACTGATTAGCAACAGAACTGAATTCCGGTGTGAAAACTCTTCCGGTGTCGTAAAACGTTAGTCATTTATTAATAGAAGGTGTTATAAATTAACAGTTCTTTACAAACGCGTCATTACGATAAATTACCGCCAAATTCGCGCTTTTAGTTCGATTTGTAAACGAAATTCCAAAAAAATCACCATCAACCATCAAATGACCTAAAAATCTAACTGTCCACCGTCAAAAGGGCTCATTTTTAACAGTCAACTGTCAACGTGACCCTCCCCCCCCCCTCCCCCATGGAGACCCTCTTACAGTGGCAACTAAGACAACTTGCATTTTGCAGAAGAAGAGTCTATAAAAGAGCACACGTTGGTTAGATTTCCCTAAACGCAAACCTTTTGAAGAAATAGCCTTCTCGATGAGCAAAATTCACTTTGATGTCAACGATGAAGGAACCATTCTACAATCGAACAGGAACGCAAAAATGACAATACAATACAAGTGGACTTAGCTAATAAAATGAAGGCACTTACAAGAACTCCGTAAGGTGAGAAATAACAAGCAAGTCCTTAAGATCGTTCGCAGTGATGGCCGACTCGTTTGGCCGAGCGCATGAGTCCCCGGTCAGCGGGTTTACTTAAGAAAAGTCCTGTTACCATGTTGACTGGCGCGAAACTCCGCACCCTTGAAACGCGAAGCGAGCGAAAGTGATCAATTTTAGACCTGTTATGACCCGATCTATAGATTTCAGATGGTGAGAGTGAAAAATTCACTTTTCTCAAAAATAAAACATGTTTGAGAGAAAAAAAAATACACAGCGTTTCTTGTCTTATCAGGGGCTACTTACGTGCAAAAATTGAGACAATTTGAATTTTCGATCCTTGCCAAAAAAGTTACATTTTTGTTTAGTTTTTGCGCGGATGTCCTCTTAAGCGTTCGTCCTTACCTAGCTCTAATACACAAACTGGCGGATAGAGAATCATATAGGGAGGTTTTTTTATTACAAAACAGTACAATAAAAAATACAAAACAATATAGAAACAAAAAGAGATATTACAAAAAAAGCCACATTGCACTTATATAGGGAAGTAATGCGCGTTACTTCAAGAAAAGATTTATTATGATTAAATAATTGAACTAAGACAAATTTAAAAAAGTGTTCAGATGAACAAAGCTACGCCGAAGAGGCGCATCAAAGAATAAGGTCTGAAAAGAAGAAATCGGCGGTACCATATGAATGCAGTTCGAGACTATAAGATCATGAGCCTCGAGTAAAGGCGCTGTTACACTAGGCAATTTTTCGTGCAACTTGTCTCGCAACTTTGTTGCGAGACAAGTTGCACGAAAAATTGCCTAGTGTAACATACCATGCCACACACATTTTTCACAATTTTTTTGTTGCCGCAATCGTTGCGAAAAGTTCAAGTCAGTTCTACTTTCCGCAACGCGTCTTGCAACGTTGCAAGGAATTTTTCCCACGTTGCGCAGTGTAACATCTACCCTGCAACTTGTGTCGCAACGTTTTGCGGCGTCAACGAATGAAAATGACCCTTTGGCGTCACGTGGTCATCAAAGCGAGACAAGTTGCACGAAACGTTGCCTAGAGTAACACCGGTCGAGCAACTTGTCTCGCAGCGTGGGAAAATTTATGGCAACAAAATTGCGAGACAAGTTGCAGGAGAAATTGCCTAGTGTAACAGCGCCTTTGGAAGGTCTGTAAGGGAGGATAGACATGTTTGGTACACTCGTAGAATGCAAAGTAATAGTGTCTCTGTTCTCCTTTCGAAATTTTTCCCAGAGAATTGGATCCAGAACCGCTTGGCTTTTATAATATGACTTTTGCAAATGTTGAAACAAAAATTGAACTTTCGTAGGGATCAGGGTTAACGCCTCTCGTGAGCTTTGAAATTGGACATACTTGCTCATTTCCGGTTTGAATTTTACTTCCACCATAATGTTCGCCGTGATGCCTACAGACTTTTCATGAGTTCGAAAACTAATTTTTTGTGTGTCAATTTAAAAGTAAATTATATAATGTAAGATTTAAAGGATTAAAGTAAAGTCAAAATTTTCATAAATGTATTCACATGAAACTGTTGTAGTGATACTTGCGGGTCACCGAACTGAATTTAGGAATGCACCGAATATCTTTTAAAAGGGATTCAAATACTTTGATTACAACTTCGATTAACTTTTTAACATGCTAACAGCTAGCTCCAGCAATAAACTAAGCTATACATCAGTGGCCAGGATGGAGTAAGACTCACGGTTGCAGGAGCGAAATAATGATAAAACATATTGAATATGCATTCGGACACCCAATCCATAACTCAGCCAGACAATCAGTCAGTAGCTCTGTCAATTAATCAATCAATCAATCAGTCATTCATCAGATAACAGAAAAGCATTCCTAGCGCCAGTTAGGTATCACGAAGGCGAAAAACAAAAAACTCTTCAACCACTGTGCCTAAAAAGTCTTTCGGCAAATTTCTCCAGCCAAACTTTTACTATCTGAGAATAATTTGAGCGAAGATATTTGTTTATTTCGTTTTAGAAAATATAGAACGACAACTCCAGACAGGCTACAGTGATATTCCGAAATGTCCCGTATGTTGATCAAGGCTGTTGTGGCTACTCTTATTCAAGTGGTGCTGATCTTCAATCAACGCAGCGTTGAAGCAGAATTTAGTGACACTTGTGACAATTCTACCAATTCACTCACCTGCATCCGTACATATGACCAGCTCTATAACAGCCTAACAAAGTCAGATAACAGCTTTAACATTGAGTCTGCCTTATATCCAGCCAAAAGGCCCTCTTCTGTTCGAGTGTTTGTGAATGTACATGGTCCCAACAAAACAGATGGAAACGTTGCACGGTACACTTGGAGTTTATCTTGTCTGTATGTTGCTGTTCCAACTATCTTCCTGGAAATTGCGTCACTCGGATCAATCCTTGTAAGTCATCGGACAAAAAAATTGGACTTAAACATTCCAAATTTCTGTTGCAATGTGTCGAAAACAGAGGATGAAAGAAGGAAGACAATAAAAGAGATGATTGAAGATGTTCTCGCTGCGGTATGTAAGTTTATGTAAGTTTATTTTCATTTCGAGAAAACCTGACTTGAAACTGACTAACCCGAGCTGGTATGAGTATTCGTAATCGTCTGAGAATAGCCCTTAAGCCTTTAGCAGAAGCAATACAAATCACCCTTCTCTCCATTAGGACAAGTTTTGAAATGTTACTAAGTCATATTACATCGTAAATATAACCATTAAAAGGGTCATGAATACTTGTTATAATTGTAGCTCCTAACCGTTGAAACTGATCGCCAAGAGATGGTTAATATAGAAGTGAAACTCTGTACTTTGTAGGTTACAGGCAAGCGGCTAGGTTGCTAAGGTCACTAAGGCTGTCATATTTGGTTGCTAAGGTCACTAAGGCTGCCACATTTGATTCATCTTTGTTGGTGCTCATTTTAGCTTCAAGATCTGGCCATTTTACCAGGGAGAAGGGATCCACGGCTAAACAATGCGGAGTGTCTTATCGAAGGCCATGGTATAGATATGGAAGCTACAGGACACAGTTTCTACATTAGAATAATGATTTGGGGTTCTTTTTTTTTCACCTGTGCTGCTTACGAACCATTCTGTCAGATGACAAGAGGATATGTGACTTTTTTGAAACTTAAAAACAGCTCTGAATATAAGGCCATGATATGTTTAGGTATTTTGGTGGGAATACTTGGTTCAGTTATCTGGATAGTGCTTTCAGCTCTTATAACTTATTACATTGTGAGAGATGGACCACTCTTCTACGTGGATATTTTACTTCTTTTAACTCCCGTTTTGTGTTTTATAACTCCCCTCACAGGCGCAGGGAAGTACATCTGGGGTATTTGTAGGGGCTCTATCTCAGGTTCGAGGAACAACAGCTATAATTGGTTTATTGCGATATTTGCCCCTTTAAGTGTTATTTATACCAGTTTCTGCTTCTGTTGGGTGCTCATCGGCATAATGCTTAATCCGATTTGGGGCTTGACTGTTGCACTGGCAATATGTTTTACTTTTGCCTCTTTCATTTATGTAGTCTACAACTACGTAGACATTAGGCAATCGTCATCTTATGTTAACATGCAAGGATATTTACGTAGAATGTGGGTGTGTAGTTGGCTGGCTGTCCTATTTCTAACACTTGTGGTAATTTTTGCCGGACAAGCCTTTAATGGAAAAGAAACCGCAGATGAAATACTCAAAACTGCGCTGTTGGCTGCTCTTGCTTATGTTACCTCGTGGCTATCATGTAAGAGGTTTTCGAATAACAGCCCAAAATCAGGAGTAAGGCAAACCCAACCTGCACTCGGTGGTTCGTATACCGATCACTTTCCCAGCCAGTCACCTCCTGCAGATGACGCTGTTAATCAACTTCTTCAGCTTGTCACTGATTATTCTGGAGAGCAGCCTCCGTCCAGCACCTTATCTACTTATAACACCGCAGACCAGATGCCTCCTGCAGTTAACCCTGTGACGGAAATTATTGCTGATGTACACCAGCCCCCATCACGTAACCCATCTAACAACCACACCCATAGCCAGCCTCATCCTGCAGTTGACCTGGTGACAGAAGCTGTTAGTCTACACCAACCAGTGTCTGGTGAACCATCCAATGATGACACTTGGAGCCAAGCTCATTCTGCAAGTGACCCAGGGATGCTGGTTATCGATCAAACTACGGCGGAAATCCAGTCTTCATCTGAGGGGTCCTCTTACCGCGGTCAACCATCTGCTCTGAGTGAGACTCTGATGGAAATTGTCGTTGATGGTGTACATCAGTCCCCTTCCAGTGAAACATCTCAGCACACATCCAGCCAGCTGCAACTAGGTGACCAATTGTCGATGAACAATCGAGGTACCGTGGAAAGTCGGTGTCCATTCAGAGATGCGCCCAATCATCAAACCCAACCAAATGATTCCTCAATGAAGAATAAAAAAACTGTTGAACTTCGTAAATTCCAACCTCCTATAATGATCAGAGAAACCTCGGTGTAAGAATACGAATATCTATTGGCTCCAAGTTCAGTACCAAAATGGAGCACACACCTTTCTCGTGGAATTTTCCTTTTTTGTAATGACTGTTGAAGTAAGTTAGAGATAGTTTACAGACTTAAAAATGCTATGGTAGACTCTTTTTCTAAAGAGGCCGACTCTTCTTATCATTGTTATCATTACAACTTTTATCATTACTTTGCAAGTTAAAACTGGAGAAGTTTCATGGAGTAGCATTTCGATACATTAACGCGGTTCTGACCAGGAAACCTCTCAGAGTGCTTTGTGCACCAATGCAAAAGCTACACTTAAACAAAAACAATCAAATTGCAGGCAAATGAAGGACAAAGACACCACCGTGTGGCGAATTGTTCAAATGTTGTCCCCCCCCCCCCTCTCCAGACCCCTACAAATAACTGATGAATTTAAATACTTTCAGTCTCTGAATAACAATAAAGAGCTTTATCAGGATGAAGACCTACGTTTAAGGAGCTCTCCAACTTAAAAGATCCATATTGATAAAAAATTTCATTGATCAAAATCCTGTATTTGGGCGATGAAATTTTGCGATTTTAAAAGGGTTACAAGAAAGTGGTAACTTGACTTTGTGTCGTGCACTTTCGCTTGAAGTTATTCTTGAGATTTCAGACCCATTGCTCTATACTCTGTTCATTAAACATTAATTATGGTCAGTCTTGAGGTATCTAATCGTAGAAATCTAGAAATGAGAATGGGTTGTTAAATCAAGAACGAACAGTCCAGGCAGCCTTAGGATGGTGATTGAACTGAGTGGAGTGTACAGTACTAATTTGATTTGAAATCAAAAGTGTATTTTCAGCCCAAAGTCGCACGACACGAAGTTCAACTGCTCCTTTATTGCGTCGATTCTGAAATCGCAAAACTCAGTCACTCAGATACAGGATTTTTTAGTCTGTACAAATGTTTTGTTGATCCAGTAGTAAGCTGGTTTGTAGAAAGTTGAAAAAGGTGCAAAGCTTGGAGGTTGACAAAACGAACATGCACATTCAGTTTGACCAACTAGAGATGGTTGAGTCTTTCGGAACTGCATGTGAGGAAAATAATACGTTGACATGCATGGGCAACGGTTTCATGAGACCCTCCAGTGTTCGTAGCTGAAACGGAAAACATTTCTCCACTAATAATGTACATGAAAAAATTTGTCGATTCTGATTGGCTAAGAGAAATGCAGGTTGTTTACCATTTACCCGAAAAATCCGGAAATTTCGGATGGAATGCAAATGGTAAGACTATTTTTTTCTTCCCGAACGGAAATTTCCACGGGAAAATGGGAATTCTTGAAAGGTAGTCCAAAATTCCCAAACGGAATTTCGGAATGAAAAATAAGCGTTCCATTTGCTCGGTTTCACTAGTTCCAGGCCTTTGGCTTATATCGCCTTTGATCGCAAGGCTTTAAAAAGATGGCGTCGCAAAAGTTCCAGGCTCGCTCTAAGATTTACTATCTTCCAGGGAACTCTTGTAAATGGTACCAGCGCATCCCTGTGGAAATTTCCAATCGGGATTTAAGGCGTTCCATTTACTACAACCGTCGCCCAACCGGTTTTTCCGAGTAAATGGTAAACAACCGCAGTTTTCAGCAAACACGATGTAGAAAAAAGGAAATTCAGTGCAAAAAAGAGAAAAAACTTTTTGCGGTGCGGCTTAAAAACATTGAAAAACCTGTTGTTTTGACTGAACGCGTGATGATATATTTGCAGGGTGTAAGGGACAGTTTGTCGTCCCGCGCTCCCTACCTAACCCCCCTTGATGAGGGTCACATGATCGGAAGAACATGTGCTCTGGGCTTCGGCGGTTGAAAGTTTTGCGCGTGGAAGGCTTTACCCGTTTTGTTCGCTTTTTGACCTATTTGTTCGCCTTTTTTGACCTGTCGATGTTGAGCGTAGAATTAGATGCCCAAAATTATCTGTACCGTCCGCAAATATACGTGTAACAGATTAAACTTATGTAAAGGATTTGTCTGCGATTTGTTCAACACAGGGGTTGAATAAATTATTTTTGCACGTGATTTACCTGCGCTGCTTCTGCATAATTATGATAAGCTATCTCGCAATTTTTTCATGAATATTATAAATAAGTAATCACAGGATTTTTCTCGTGCAATTTGGAATAAATAATCAGTCGTAAATTTTCTCAAAAACCACAGATTGCACTCGCCCTACGGGCTTGTGTCATTTTGTTAGTCTGAAAAAAATTACTCGAGCTTATTTATTCCAAATTGCACTCGAAATCATGTGATTACGAACTACAAGTCTGGCGATGAATTATACACAGCTGAGATAAAAGTCACACAAAAAGCCTGTTGATTCCGTTGGCTTGAAGTACTCTGACGTTCTGTTTGTTTGCCTTGGTGAGAACAATAGCTAGATCTCAGAACACACTCGCAAAAGCGTTAGTGGATGAATTGGTCGTTTTCGCATGACCTCACGGTGGCCATATTGGCATACCTAAACAATGAAACGGCGGCCATTTGGTGTACGTAAACAATCTTCGGGGAATTGAGCTGCATTTTTATAGAAATATTTCCTTTTGTTTCAGTAAATCAATATGGCCGCTAGTCACATGAGTGAAAACCATCTATTGAGTTGGAGGAGGAGGCAGCGTGGCCTAGTGGTCAGGTCATCGGACTTGTGATCCGGAGGTTCCAGGTTCAAGTCCTGGTCTAACCACTTGTTGGGGTTGTTCTAGGTAGTCCCTGGAAAAACTCCTCAGCTGCGCTTGTAAATAGCCAACTGGTCTGCCTCCTTCCAGTTGGGATTCTTAATGTTATGTTCATTTGTTTCAATGGCCCTGAAAAGCCCCATAAGGGGAGTGGTCAATTAAGTAGTTATTATTATTGGTTAGTTAGTTGTCGCTTACTCGTCAAATGTAAAACAAAGATCTATAATGTTGAATTACAATTAAATTTCTATCGGAAACAAAAATGGTCGAGCAGCACAACTCACTCGCTCAAGGAAATCCTCCCTTTCAAAACTAAAATACCATGAACTATAAGTTAGAATATAGACCAATTTCGATATATTAGGGGCGCGTTCGATTGACCCTATTCTGGAATATAAATAAACGGAATAAACCGCTAGATTCACTCCAGATTTTTCTTTAATTTGGAGGTAAATTTAGGAAAATTTCTCCAAAGCTTTTTGTGGGGAAACGATGCTTAAAATCCCTTTTGAATTCCAACAACATCAAAGTTCTCCTAGGCCTCATACGCCGTATTAAAAAATGGCCCCCAATTTATTATTCTTTTATGTTCATGTACATTACACCTCCAAGCCTCATTTCAGAGCAAAACCTCTTTTCAATTCAGCACACGCTAACGAGGTTTGGTAGGCTAATTTTCATGAAGACAAAAGAATTTATTGTCCGCCATTTTTTAATACAGTGTGTTTTTTGGTGCAAACTTCGTGTTCTTATTCCGGAATTAGCCAGTCGAACGCACGCTAAAATTCAACTTCAAACATTAAAGGAGCTATGTCACGGTTAAATGAGTTTGAAAAGTTTAGCTAAACTTTTCAATTTTGTTGTTTGTAATCCGTGTCAATCTTCTGCATCCTTAACCATCCTTGTTCCTTTCTGGTTTATTATTATCTCTTTGGTGTTTTTCTACCTTTGTAAAGCATTATTTTCAGGTCTCCTTCAATTTTAAGGTAAATTTGTCGATGATCAAAATACCTCAGGATATTGTGACAGAGCCCCTTTAAACATGACTTTGAGCCTTTGGGTGATGAAATAAAGACTTGTATGAGTTTTCCCGCGAGATGATGAGTTTTGGCTAGCACTTAATTTTAATAAATCAAAATTGGGCTAATGCCTGGTGTCCAACATAAAAAGACAATAAGACGGTAACAGGACGCAAGTCAGCCTCGGAAGATAATTTGCGTAGGCAAGAAGACCGGTTTCTCTGGCCGTGTGAGTCTTCAATGACAGCGAAAAGTCGATAACCTGGCAGCTGTAGAAGTTGCAGGTAAAACCCGTTACCAGGTTGAACCCGTTTTTACCTACAATCAGGGACAAGACTTTTGAGACGGCACTATTCTTCTCACGACGAATCGCAAACATGTCAGGCAACCATGTCACGCGAACCCCACCTCCCCAGCCCCTTCTTTCAATGTTGTCACCAGCTAACAGAACATCGAAAGCTACATGTAGCTTGTAAGTCCGAGGAAACGTTTTCGCAGTCAAACGCTCCGACATCAGAAGAGAGAAAGGGGAGAGGGGGAACTTTAGACAGTGCAATTGTTACTGTATTTGCATCTGGTCTCAATAGGTTTTGATCCCAGATTGTTGATTAAATCCCTTTGCACCTACCGCCGGAAGCTTAAAACCATTGTAACCTAGCTTAAACCCGTATTAGCCTAGATCAAAACAGGTTCACCTGATACTGTACTTTCCAGTTCATTTTTGTGCCAGTATCAACTAGCCACTTTTACTGGTTGCGTTATTTTCTTTTCGTCTTTTACAGCGAGGAAATTGTTCAGTTCTTTTGAGTTTGAATTGTCATCCGTTAAACGTGACGCTTTCATTCGGTGTCCTGAAAAAGGGGGAAAATGTCAGATAAGGTCAATAGATTTTGAATGGATTTTGACCCCAGTCTGGCTTTAATTTATGGGCTACCTCACCAAAAATTCACTTTTAAACTGGGTAGTTGAAAGAGCAAGCTGTAGAGAAAGTTCCCCACAACTGTGTTGAGTTCAAAAGGTGGATATGGCTAACCAGCAGATAAATCACTATTCATGCTGCGGATAAGCGCGTGCAAGGCCAACTGAGTTATCCAGTAGATAGTGCTTTATCCAGATGATAGCACAGAGCACGCTGTCCATCTTTCGAGAAACTGGGGCTTGGTGTTTTTCTGTACACGTATCACAGGTGATCTCTCGAAAAGAGTTAAAAACTGCTGAAAGGTATTGAAAACTCTGGCGGCCATAACAAAGAAAGTAGCTGAGAATTGGTTACACTAAAGTTACAAACGCGCACTCAATACCTGAACAATGTTTGGGCTCTTCAATTTCCTTGCGATCACGACAGCAGACACGACACAGATTGTACAAGCACTTCAAACCCTGAGACATACAATGAACAGATGTCCAGCGCCGGTTATTTAAGGTGCAAATCATTTCTGTTCCCCTGGCATTGGAATAGTTTGCGCTAGGTTCGGGTAGGAAGGCGCGCTGCAGGCCTACGCGAGGTCGATCTTTCTCGCCCAATTTTCCTTAACAATGAGGATACTGCTCCCTTCTCTACCGAATGGAAA
>BLFK01001094.1:1998472-2008958 GCA_014634185.1 Astreopora myriophthalma
GAAAGAAAAAAATGGTGATTTTGCACACGGTTTTCTTGCAGTTAACGACAGTCAGCGGGTCCTCGCAACGTTCTTCACGATTTTTTTAGTACATTTGAATTATCCTGAAAGGAACAGAAAAGAGACCTAACTTACTGCATAGCTCGAGCGAGGAATGTGTCACGCGCGCGAGTTTACATTTCAGTAAAGACAAAACAGTTGAATATTTGATTTCAGTCTAACCGTGACAACACAACAGGACTACGCCGCACGAAACAGATTAAAGACAGGCCAAGGCAATTGCCGGGGCAATTGTCACGAAAAGAGAACCTTCAGCCACACCGATTTCGACGCTTTCTGCAGCTGAGAGCAATCCACAGGGGACAAAAGATTTTGCTACCTGAAGCAAGACACGCGAAACCTGCGTATTTACAATGGTGTGGAAATTTGAACGCTGCTTGTTGATAACGACTATTTGGATGCTTTGGTTCAAGGGTGAGTTTTACTTGTAATACGATGAGAAATGTAGACTCTGTCGTGAATACAATTAAGAACAGAACGAAGCTTAAGTTGTCACTTTTCGCCGGCAAGCGATGCTTAGATTTTTACTTGTCTTGAGTTTTGTTCATATTTAGCTACAAGTACATTGCCAATCAAAATAGTCGCTACCTTCGCGCACTTCCTCCAGAACACTGGATGACAAAATCATCAGAATTGTGTTACGAATGTTTTATTTAGAACCAGGGCGATCATTTATAGTAAGCCCTCATGGCATTCAATAAAAAAAAACCCGCATATTTAATACCTGCCATATCGTAAGGGGCCAAAAACGTGCCAATATCAGTGAAGCTAAATGCAGCAGGTATTGCGTATTAAATCAGCGTGGTATGTTCTACTCCTGTGTTAAAAAATGTATAACTCGTCTGGAAGCACTTACTAATGTAGACAAAATTAAATAAAGATTCTATGATGTTATCAGCAAAATTGCGTTTTCATATCGCACTTCTGAGAAGATCGGCTTGATGAAAAAAAATTCATCATCACTGATCATCATCATCATTATCATAATAATAATAATAATAATAATAATGATAACAACAACAAAATCCCAGTAAGAAGAGCACACATCTTGCGGAAAGCGCTATCAGTCAAGGAATAAACTACCTTTGGGGGCTTTTAGACCATGGCACATCATCGGTGCATCATTAATAGAATCAGCTTCCCCAAGGAGGCATCTGTCATTAACAATAAAAAGGACAGCTTTTTATATTTGTAGGCTCTACCTTAGCAATTTGTAAGTTAATAGTTGTCCCAATGATCTAGCTATTTATTCACTCATCCATCAACTATATTAGAATTATATAACTAGCATAGTAACATTCGTAGGTAGAATTTTATAATTTTCATTTCTGTATAGTTTTTTTCAATGGCAGGTCCACGTCAGCTTTCTCTAGATGCCAGGCCCCTTAACCTGCTTAAAATAAATTATGTATGTATGTATGTATGTATGTTTGATTCCGGCGCTCAAGGCGAAAGCAAACCACGTTTACTACAATGCACTATGATAATGATATTGATATTATTGTTATTATTATTATTATCATCATTATTATCATTGTTATCATTGTTATCATTATTATCATTATTATCATTATTATCATCATTCTTATTATTATTTTTATCATCGTAACTATAACAAAATCCTCGAATCTGATTGGTTATCAGCAGCCCTGATTTCAGCCTTAATCGGACAGAAACACCTTGTAATTGGATAGTTGTACGCGTTATGCCTGATTATTATGCAAATTGAATACACTGCAAGAATTCCTATTCTCTGATTGCCTGATTTGTACCACGTGATACTGGGTTGTGACGAAACAACCTCCTTGACGTCATTTTCATAGTGTAATAGCCGTGGTGTAAATTCAACACACCAAGCCTCGTGTGACAACACAACCAATCAAAATTCGTGATGTCACAACCGTGTTTACATACTCTCATCTAAACACACCTATTGACCAATGAGAGCGCGCGTACTATCCTAATTATTTTAGGTGAAGAAAAGACTGATCAATTTCAACCCGGCTTCAACGTTCTCAAAAAAGGGAGTGTACTTCGCGCCAAGCTCAACCGGTTCTTCAGAAAGGGGACTAAACGGTTTCAACACATGACAAACATTCGCTCAACAAAAGTATAAAGGGTGTTAGGAAAGCGTTGAATTAAACTTCAAATCAGTTTCAATTTAATTCAAGGAACTTTCAACAATCTTCCGACGAACTTCAATAATTGACGAACGAACTTCAACAATCTTCCGACGGAACCAGCAATTCAAACGCTCCCAACATTTACTTTAACAAAGGAGAACCTCACAAAACGAAAAACTGGCTTAATGAGCAGCCGGAAACGAGGACATCGTGTGCCTCAATCAAAAAGGTTAAATGGACAAAGTTATCATTTTACTTGCGTGGAGAACGCAAGGAAATATCCATGACGTTTCCATTCTCTTTCTAAATTTCAAGGCTGACCTAATGCGTTTAAATATTAAGTACCTTGTGTTAAGATATAGCGAGCTTGCATACGCTATTTTGTCCTTTACGTTGCGCGTGAAGTAATGGATAGCAGAGACAATATTAACAAACTCACTGAGTGGGAATAATCGCGAAGTGATAATGAACGACGGACGCGAATTTCAGAATCTCTCGAAGTCGCTCTTGTCGTCATCTTTGCCTACGCTCCCTAAAATGTATTAGAAACAAACACTAGAAGTGAGTGTACCGACGTCATTTTGTAGCGAGACAACGGGGCGAGTCCCTTTACAAGAAAGTTAAAAGTTTAAAGCCTAACGACTGGAACACATAATTCGGCGGCACGAAGTCCCAGCCGATGCATGAGTTTCAGAAAGTCTTTTAGTGGAAAGAACTACAGCAGCGTGGTCTGTTTACCCCCTAGCAGTGCACAGTACATGATTTTAACCAGCTGGGCGAAGAATTCCTGGTGAAAAGTGATGACTTGAAAAACGAAAACAAATAAGCTTTCATCACGAAAGCAACATTGTCACCTACAGCTGTCGCTTCACCCCCAACGGAGTTTGCGCACAGGCTTCGCCTGTCGCTCAGAATCCCCGACATTAAAGATTAATGATGAGAATGTGGTGTACTTTCGTGTTTTTTGTTTTTTTTAACAATAACTTTATACTTAGGACACATCCTTTTTGGCTTTATTCCGTGATGGAATACATAGAATATTTGCACTCTTCTCATGTTCTTTCGCGACCCATTCAGAATACCTGTTCTTTTGGAAACCTTCATTCCACTAATTCTTTTAATCCTACTGGCCGGAATAGCAATAAAAAGCCAAGGGGTCCTAAAAGAATGCTCTTAATTTTCAGAAAAAAGTTTCCGTCCATTGGAACCTCCTCCGGCCTGGGTGAATACTAGCCGTCGTTCCACAATGAGTGGGACGGACGGAGGGGCAAATGTTTGGCTGGAATAAACAGCGCAGTTTGCGGTAGCGGGCATCTGGAAAGGAAAGAAAACAAAGAAAAGTTCTACTGTTTTGGTGGAAGTGCAAGAAATTAAGAGAGCTACACGAGTTGTACAATACATTTCTAAGAAAAGTATGTGGGGAGGACGAATGCCCAATCTGCTGCTGTCTTTGAAGTGAAGTTGTCAGTATGCGAAAATAAATGTCGGGCACAATGATAATTCCAACAAATACATATGTAACGGTTGTAACTGTTCATCAGTAGGATGCCTGAAAGGTGCGCAATTCCACAATTGATTTCAGCTCCATTAAATCCTATAATACACGTAATTTTTCGCTCAAGGGTGACGTTTTGACTGAGTTCCGCGTAATATTCCCCCGCACACCTGCGTTTTACACACAGGAAACTGACAAAACCTATTCTTTTTCTTTTCCACAGCTCCTAGCTTCAGCGAAGGCCTAAGATGTTACGCGTGTTACTCCAAGATCTCTTGGGAACATTGTGAAAACACACTGCGCATATTCAAATGTCCTCCCCAAGCAGAAGAAGCGTGCGTCATACAGCACCAAAAACCAAATGGCAGCAACAGAAACAACACAATTTTTGCACGACATTGTGGCAAAATTGAAGAGTGCACCGGCAGCGACTGCTTTGCAGAGCGCATAGAATGTGACACTCACTGTTGTCATAGCGACCTCTGTAACGGAGCCATCGTAACTAAGACATCAGTTGGCAACGAAGTTATTGCGGCTTGTATGCTGGCCTGGAAAATCGTCAATATAATGGCGCATTTTCCATGAATACATCAATAACTGAATGTTACTTTCACAAATGCCAAGTTCGTGAATTTCCATGTCTCGAAAAAAGCACGTAGCCTTTTAAGCCGACTGTCTGTCTGTCTTTGGCTCATCACGCAACGGATTGCGTCACGCTGTGCCCATGTGGTCAATTGTCACGGACAGCTGAGAGGAATTCCCGACACATGACCAACCAACCATTAGCAATTTATCACTCACACAAGAAGTATGACATAGCGCTTGACTTTCAACGAAATGTCAGATTCGCATATTAATAACAGAACATAATGTATGACAATGTCTTCCAATCTACCGACCTATTTATAAAAAGGAGATCATTCTCTTGATCAAAAATTTCATTACGAATGAATGGTGTAAGCTTCTCTCATGTTAATAAAAAGGAAGACCTGCACTTTCAGGATGGAAATAAGCTCACTATGTCAGAAGTCCATGACCAGAAGTCTCGATCTGCAATGGAATGCGGTCCATCAGTTTACGGTATTATCTGTTTTTAGCAAAGCATCTGCATGATTTTGCATTTAGCACGAACAATCCGTCGTGCGGCTCTTGGTTGCGGACCAATCAGACGCGTTGTGGTTATCGTGGCCAATCTGATTGGCTGTTATTTTAGCCGGACCTCAATTCTAAATTTAGATAATACCGTAAACTGCTGAGCCAAGTCGAGATTTTTGGATCATGGTCTTCTGACTGTTAGCGAGAATCGTAGTTTTTCAAGTTGCTTTTCGGGCCAGAAAAGGTCCGGGGACTGTAGACAACGGCCGCCTGGGCCCAGTTGTTGCAAGCAGAGTTGACGCTAAGTTAAGTGTGACTAACTCGGTTAGCTCAGTCGGTTGAGCAAGGGACTATCGTGCGGGAGGTCGTGGGTTCGAACCTCGGCCGGACCATAACTCAGAGTCTTTAAATAGCTGAGGAGAAAGTGCCACCTGTAAATGGTTAAACTGTCTAGCTTTCTCAAATAAGGACGATAAACTGTAGGTCCCGCCTCACAACCTTTGGTTTTAATGATAATCGACTTTATATACCGCACATATCCCATACAGTTCATGGCGGTTTACAATTCTTTTCTCCCGGGGTGAGATCGGACGTCAGCCTGTAAAGGCGCCTCTGGCAGCCGTTTATCAGTCCATACTTGATCTCACCCACCCACCCACCCAACCAAGGCATCAATGTGAAAGGAAGACATATGAGATCACATACACCAAGCCCAGACCACACCACCGGGATCTACGTCCCCGACTCTTGGCAAACAGTGTGTGGGTTCTTTAACATTCCACGAAGTTATTACGAACAAGGGTTGTCACGGTACTTATCAGCCTGCTTTGAACAACTTGACCCAGGTTCTTGGTTCAGCTTTTTCTTTTTCCAAAATTGCTAAGCGCACGCGCGAGTCACTCTTAATTTACGGCAGTCGTCCCAAAGCGGACGCAAATTATACCCTGGGCGACGTTTGTTGACGACACGTTTCAGCAGCGTCTCACCCTTGTAACCGCTATGACAAGAGTTTATAGCTACAAACGCCTTCGATGTTGAGACACGGAGGAAAATATGGCGCCCGAAATCGACCCGAAAAGTCTCGGGGGCTTTGGAGAAACGCACGCTAGGTACATAGTTCAGCTTTTTTAAAATTTCGAGAATCCAACACGAACAATTTCTTTTCGGTGTTACTAATTGAGTCCTACATTGATTTCCGGTGAAGATGCATTTTTGAGACATAAATTGCGCAAAATAATAGAATTGCAAAAGGTTGATATAATATCAGTAGCTGTCTAAAAACTTTACCCTGTAAAATTTTCGTGTTAGCCACGGCCTTAGTACAGTGAACGCGCTTTATTGATCAACTATTATAACACTGAATTTAGTTTACGAAACAATGCAAAACCAGTTCCAAAGTAAAGCCTGACTCTGGAAAAGACTCCAAGCTTCTGAAAACAAACAGGAGGGTAATGATTCTTGTTGTATTATCCTGTTCTTCACGATCCACCCCTACTCCCGTCGAAGGAAGGTACAATTCCGCTTTTAAAACCTTGACCTTTTTGTTGATTCAAATTCAAGAGATTGCTTCTTTAATATGCTCACTTTCCATAAAAAAGCCTAGACTTCCCGGAAACCATGACAAAAATAGCATCTCAAAGCGAAATGTTAACTGCAAAATTGTCCGACACAAGGTGCAGCCATAATTGCTGTAGCAGAAGCGAAAACAAAACGTTCAACGTGTAAGAAAAACATCACATTGCAAGACAAAGACACCCTAAATTGTCTTAATATTAATACGTTTTCCAAAAGGTTTCCACGGTCACATTTTCGCATTATGATAAGTACATATTAACATGATGTAATAGGAAGCGGGGCCCGTAAGTGTCACGCAACATACTCTCAAACCTAATTCAGTCCAGAAGCTACGTCTCGACACTCCTGGTATGGATCGAAACCACACTCAACTGAGACACTCATACTGTATTTCAGACTTGGAGCTAAAGAGCCGTAACATTTAAATGGTCGAGGGAATTATCAGGAAGATCTAGTTGGCACGGAACATGAAATCAAATGTGGCCTCGTATCTGGCGCTTTGCTTGGGGTTAGCGCATTTCACCGGTGGGTGGCACCTTTGATACTTTTGAACCGCATTTACTAAAGTTGTGCAGTCTTAATCCTTTCTGCAATACTCAAGCGAAAGTTACAAAATTCCTAGGATTCTTGAAATGAGTTTCAGCAATCTCAGTTGATGACCGGTTTGATCAAATCTGCGCTAAATAGTTCAAAGTAGAGTCTGTGATAGTGAGGGGTCCCTTTCACACTCGCTGAAAGACCTATCTGAATCCTCTTGGAACTAATCAATCCACTTACATTTGAAGGCTGGTTTACCACTGTTTGCAATCTTAGAAATAGTACATAAAACAACCAAACAATCACGCCTGGCATCGACTGATAGAACAGAAGTGAATTCTACAACCCTAGTTCGGCTGGGGGTAGGTGGAAATAACTACCCTCTTTCATGATGTAAGCGTTATACCAACGAGGCATTCTATCACACACTAAACGTAAGGCAAAATAGAAATCGTCCTTCTGTCAAGTAAAAACTTTCAGCTTCGGAATTTTTCAACGAGGAGAGAGGAAGTCAATTTTCCGGTTCAGTTCCAAATATGCTGCCAAGCGAAAGTAAGCAAGAAAACAATTACATTCTACGTTCCTTTGCTTTCTACCACAGCAGAATCTTGAAAAGGTCTACGATATTTTTACAATATTGTGATAATATCATCAAATCCAAAAACAATGAGTTTTTAACGCCTCAGGAATAAGCGGATCGCTTATGATGAAATTATTCCTGTGACTTAAACGAGGTCGGAACAGCTACGTCAAGGAAAACCGATGCGGGTTTGATGGAATTTCGCTTCCTTTTAAGAAAACAAGGGACTAATCGACGAAAACGCAGTGACTAGTGACTGATTTTGCTGGTTATTTGAACTTAACATGCAGAGTCGTATGTCAAAACTTACACATATCACCCACATTTTAAAAGATAAAACAAATTCTCTATCGTCTATCCGGGAAGACCGCGGGATACACGAAGTTCCACCGTAATGCTGGACAGACGAAATTAATCTCCCAGTAAGTCAAACTGAAGAAAAACGCGAAAGCGTACACGATTGCTAAATTTCTTCGACGTTTTACGAATCAGGCTAGCACGTCTTTTCATGCTTCAAGATACCACTGTTATCACAGCAAGGCGGCAGACAAGTTTCTCCTGTTCACTGCCAGGTTAATTCCTCATTAGCTTTATACGAACTGCTCGAGAACAACTTTTTTCAGTTTATCAATCTCAATTCAGTCAACTTTCAAGAATAAGTAACTCAAAAATGTCACAACGAAACTTCTGAGCGGTGCATATGGAGGTTTGAAACTTTATGTAAATTAAATAAAATCACGTATAATGAACTGTTTTCGCAGCACAGAACACAGCCACTTGTGTATGCATTGCTGACATCACATTTACACGAAACAAGTTGAAAGTGGTTACTATAACTGCGACAGAACTGAATCAACTGATCCAATGTCGGTTATTAGCCAAACTTCCTGGTCGCACCCAGACTGAGACTAAATTGTAACGCTGCTGAAAGCCTGATGCATTATGCAAAGGGTGTCCGCTACCGCTTAACTTCCTGCTAATTTTAAGCGGCCTTGTTCCATTTATCAATGAGTTGACCATTTTACGTAAGCAATTGCATTCATTCAGAACAAATTCCTTTCTTGACTTTGTTCAATAATTTCTCGAAAGCCCCGATTATTTCGGGCGCCATAATTCCATCTTTGTCTTACAAGACGCTTGTAGGCATCAGCCCTTATAATAACTTTGCTGTTAGTTCTCTTCAAAACATCTTAACCGATCCACCTTGTTATAATAAGCCCAATGAATAAGCGAATCGTAGTTTTTCAGATTACTTTTCGAACGGGAAAAGTTTGCGAGGCCGAGAAACTCACCGACCGGTTGGCTTAGTTGGTAGAGCACCGCACTCCCGCGCGGGAGCTGGTAACTTCAAAAACCCGGCTGAGCCAATAACTCGGGTCCTTTAAAACAACTGAGGAGAAAGTGCTGCCTTTGTAATAACATGTGCAAAAGGTTACACTGTCTAGTCTTCTCCGATAAGGACGACAAACTGTAGGTCCCGTCTCACTAACTTTGTTCACAATGACTTCGTGCGACGTTAAAGAACCCATACACTGATCGCAAAGAGTATACGTAGGGGAGGACGTAGTTTCCCGAGTAGTGGTCCGGCCTTTGGGTTGGCACTTCATATAGGGATATCCTCATTGCCCCTTTTCCCCTTCGACTGAATTGTCCAAGAAAAATTGCTATGGCTATGACTATGACACGCCTGACCACCAATCAAATGATTTCATTTTGTATAGTGTAAGAGACCTATTAACATCATCTTATTCTATCAATTTCTCTCTCTTTAGTACTTTCTCGATAGCTGTGGTTGACGGTCAAGGAATCCGCTTAAATCAAATCCGTTTCTTGGGTTTTTGCAAAACAGCAAATGTCAGTATGGCTTTTGCTGTAAACGCCATGCTCAATATATCTAGATAAACTTCTCGTTTAACGGCAGCTTGTTGGTTGCCGTGAGCCCGCGTTGCATGCTGATTGTCATAATCCCATGAAAATTACCTTATTCTAGCTTGCTTCTTTGTAGTACTTGCTCCACAGCTGGGGCTAGCGGCCAAAAGATAGGCTTCAATCGTATCATTTTCATTGACTTTTGGAACAGCCAATTTCAGCCTGACGTTTGCCGTTTGCCGCAAACAAGATTCTTAATATACCTATCTGATTTGTCAACGACAGATATATTGTTCCGAGACCCCGCGTTCATTTGTACTAGACAGCGGGGATTCGAAACAAGCTTCAGGTCGTTGATTCGTAGATTCGAAGACGGTATGTTTCTGTCTGCACGGGGCCGATATTCCAGCGATTGTGTCGGTCAATTGCAAAATGCAATATCTCTTCTTCGTTTCTTTTATTTTACAGCTCCTTGCCGCGGAGAACTCAAATGCTACACGTGTACGTCAAAAAAGTCTTGGGAGGACTGTGAAAAATGTCAAACTCCTACAACCTGCCTATCGTCTCATGATGAAGTGTGTCTCACACAATACCTCTTGCAATACAGCGGAGACACAGACCGATCAACCAATGAAACGTTTATAAAGATGTGCGCTTTAGCTGAGCGGTGTACGAACAACGACTGTAAAACAAGAGGAGCAAATTGTCAAATTAACTGTTGCCATGACGACTATTGCAACTCTGCAGAAAGAGGAGCCGCTCGATTGCTTACCACTCTGCCAAGTTTATTAATAACAATCAATTTTATTTCCCTTGTACAATAGCAGGAGCCGATAGTTCACTTAACACTTGTGTGACCAGGCGTGCATTTCTCAAACGACCCGAATACTTTTCTGGCCTTTTTCGGATGCCTCAACTCCTTATATATATTAAAAAACAAAACGTTAATTAAGCATGGAGCCTTGCTATTCTTTTTTCCTTTCCTGGGGTCCGTTTCTCGAAAGTCCCGAAAAGTTTCCGGGCCCGAAAAGCAATTTGTAAAACTGCCATCCGCTTATTCCGAGAATCTGGTCTTTTAACATGCTTTCAAGATGAGAAAGAGAAACCTACTTCAAAGTTTCAGGGCTGAAAACGTCTAGTCTTGCAAGATAC
>BLFK01001094.1:2008968-2011468 GCA_014634185.1 Astreopora myriophthalma
CATGCTGATTGTCATAATCCCATGAAAATTACCTTATTCTAGCTTGCTTCTTTGTAGTACTTGCTCCACAGCTGGGGCTAGCGGCCAAAAGATAGGCTTCAATCGTATCATTTTCATTGACTTTTGGAAAACAGCCAATTTCAGCCTGACGTTTGCCGTTTGCCGCAAAAAAGATTCTTAATATGCCTATCTGATTTGTCAACGACAGATATATTGTTCCGAGACCCCGCGCCCATTTGTACTAGACAGCGGGGATTCGAAACAAGCTTCGTGTCGTTGATTCGTTGATTCGAAGACGGTATGTTTCTGTCTGCACGGGGCCGATATTCCAGCGATTGTGTCGGTCAATTGCAAAATGCAATATCTCTTCTTCGTTTCTTTTATTTTACAGCTCCTTGCCGCGGAGAACTCAAATGCTACACGTGTACGTCAAAAAAATCTTGGGAGGACTGTGAAAAATGTCAAACTCCTACAACTTGCCTATCGTCTCATGATGAAGTGTGTCTCACACAATACCTCTTGCAGTACAGCGGAGACACAGACCGATCAACCAATGAAACGTTTATAAAGATGTGCGCTTTAGCTGAGCGGTGTACGAACAACGACTGTAAAACAAGAGGAGCAAATTGTCAAATTAACTGTTGCCATGACGACTATTGCAACTCTGCAGAAAGAGGAGCCGCTCGATTGCTTACCACTCTGCCAAGTTTATTAATAATAATCAATTTTATTTCCCTTGTACAATAGCAGGAGCCGATAGTTCACTTAACACTTGTGTGACCAGGCGTGCATTTCTCAAACGACCCGAATACTTTTCTGGCCTTTTTCGGATGCCTCAACTCCTTATATATATTAAAAAACAAAACGTTAATTAAGCATGGAGCCTTGCTATTCTTTTTTCCTTTCCTGGGGTCCGTTTCTCGAAAGTCCCGAAAAGTTTCCGGGCCCGAAAAGCAATTTGTAAAACTGCCATCCGCTTATTCCGAGAATCTGGTCTTTTAACATGCTTTCAAGATGAGAAAGAGAAACCTACTTCAAAGTTTCAGGGCTGAAAACGTCTAGTCTTGCAAGATACTGCGAGAATTATGGTTCCCGAAATACGCACGAAAGTTTCGGGACTTTCGAGAAACGGGTCCCTGACTTATTACAGCACCTGCCTTCTAGAAGACACGGATCGTTCTTCCGGGTCACAGTTCCAGAAACAGGCTCCAGGCCTATCTCGGTTTTAATTTCCTGACCGAAAAAAATATGTCGCCAGTTAAGCGAAATTGACACCACGGGATAGCTTCGACTTTCATGTTCGCCTTCTTTACTGGATCAGCACCATCAATGCCGCCTCTTTAGCTCCAATTACGTCTAACCTACTGTAAATGGTGATGATTCTTCTTTTCGGTTCTACTATCTGGCGAACTACACAGGAGCGGCCAAGCCGTGACGAGCTTGGAGTGGAAACGAGACTGAGCTTGACTCAAACTGCCACAAAAAACTGCAGAGCCTGCTCGCGGCCTACCGAGTTTCTCCCAGGGATCTCTTCAAAACAACGAACAACAACAGCAAAGAAATTTTGCCAAGTAGAACTTTTCGAACCTTTCTTGCTAGAGTAACCTAAGACGTCCGCACAGTTAAAAGAATTTGATAAATGAAAATCGCTTGAAAGGAGGAATTCGATGCTGGCAAGTGACAAATTGCCCAAGACAAAGCAAACAACCTTGAGTGCCCACAAAAATGAAATAAGCCGGTGGGCTGCTTTCTGAAAACAAACAGGAGGGTAACGATTCTTGTTGAATTATCCTCAGGGTACTTTCGATCCACCCCCTACTCCCTCGAAGGGAGGTACAATTCCGCTTTCAAAACCTTGACCTTTTTGTTGATTCAACTTCAAAAGATTGTTTCTTTAATATGCTCACTGTCCGTAAAAAAGCCTTGAGTTGCAGGAAACCGTGATAAAAAAGCATCTTAAAGCGAAATGTCGACTGCAAAAATAGCCCGGCGCAAGGTGCAGCCATAATTGCTGTAGCAGAAGCCAAGACAACACGATAAACGTGTAAAAAAAATTACATTGCAAGACAAAGACACCCTAAGTTGTCTTAATATTAATGAGTTTTCCAAAAGGTTTCCACGGTCACGTACATATAAACATGAAGTAATGGGAAACGGGGCCCGTGAGTGTCACGCAATATACTCTCAAACCTAATTCAGTCCAGAAGCTACGTCTCGACACTCCTGGTATGGATCGAAACCACACCGAACTGAAACACTCATACTGTATTTCAGACTTGGAGCTAAAGAGCCGTAACATTTAAATGGTCGAGACAATTATCAGGAAGATCTAGTTGGCACGGAATATGAAATCAAATGTGGCCTCGTATCTGGCGCTTTGCTTGGGGTTAGCGCATTTCACCGGTGGGTGGCACCTTTGATACTTTTGAACCGCATTTACTAAAGTCCCGAAGTCTTAATCCCTTCTGCAATACTCAAGCGAAAGTTACAAAATTCCTAG
>BLFK01001094.1:2018968-2054434 GCA_014634185.1 Astreopora myriophthalma
CAGAAGTGAATTCTACAACCCTAGTTCGGCTGGGGGTAGGTGGAAATAACTACCCTCTTTCATGATGTAAGCGTTAGACCAACGAGACATTCTATCACACACTAAACGTAAGGCAAAATAGAAATCGTTGCTCTATCAAGTAAAAACTTTCAGCTTTGCAATTTTTCAAACAAGAGATAGGAAGTCAATTTTCCGGTTCAGTTCCAAATATGCTGCCAAGCGAAAGTAAGCAAGAAAACAAATACATTCTACGTTCCTTTGCTTTCTACCACAGCAGAATCTCGAAAAGGTCTACGACATTTTTACAATATTGTGATAATATCATCAAATCCAAAAACAATGGGTTTTTAACACCTCAGGAATAAGCGGATCGCTTATGAAATTATTCCTGTGACTTAAACGAGGTCGGAACAGCTACGTCAAGGAAAACCAATGCGGTTTGATGGAATTTCGCTTTCTTTTCAGAAAATAAGGGACTAATGGACGAAAGCACAGAAAACAAAGCCTTGTAGAGACCGATTTTGCGCGTTAATTCAACTTAACATGCAGAGTCGTATGTCAAAAGTTACATATATCACCCACATTTTAAAAGATATCGTCTATCCCGGAAAGACCGCGGGATACACGAACATAATGCTGGCCAGACGAAATTAATCTCCCAGTCAGTCAAACTGAAGAAAAACGCGAAAGCGTACATGATTAATAAATTTCTTGGACGTTATACGAATCAGGCTAACACGTCTTTCATGCTTCAAGATACCACTGTTATCACAGCAGGGCGGCAGACAGTTTCTCCTGTTCACTGCCAGATTATTTCCTCATTAGCTTCATACGAACTGCTCGAGAATAACTTTTTTCAGTTTATCAATCTCAATTCAGTCAACTTTCAAGAATAAGTAACTCACAAATGTCACAACGAAACTTCTGAGCCGTTAATATGGGGGGTTGAAACTTTATGTAAATTAAATAAAATCACGTATAATGAACTGTTTTCGCAGCACAAAACACAGCCACTTGTGTATGCATTGCTGACATCACATTTACAAGAAACGAGTTGAAAGTGGTTACTATAACTGCGACAGAACTGAATCAACTGATTCCATGTCAGTCACTGGCCAAAATTCCGGCTCGCACCCAGAGATTTAATATTATAACGCTGCAAAAAGCCTGAGGCATTACGAAAGGGTGTCCGCTACCGCTTGACTTCCTGCTAATTTTAAGCGGTCTCGCTCCATTTGTCAATGTGTTAACCATTTTACGTAAGCAATTCCATTCAATCACAACAAATTCCTTTCTTCAACTTGTTCAATAATTTCTCGAAAGCCTCGATTATTTCGGGCGCCATAATTCCATCTTTGTCTCACAAGACGTTTGTAGGCATCAGCCCTTATAATAACTTTGCTGTTAGTTCTCTTCAAAACATCTTAACCGATCCACCTTGTTATAATAAGCCCAATGAATAAGCGAATCGTAGTTTGTCACATTACTTTTCGAACGGGAAAAGTTTGCGAGGCCGAGAAACTCACCGACCGGTTAGCTTAATTGGTAGACTCCCGTGTGGGCAAATACTCCGGCCTTTAAAATAACTGAGGAGGAAGTGCTGCCTTTGTAATAACATGTGCAAAAGGTTACACTGTCTAGTCTTCTCCCATAAGGACGACAAACTGTAGGTCCCGTCTCACTAACTTTGTTCACGATGACTTCGTGCGACGTTAAAGAACCCATACACTGATCGCAAAGAGTATACGTAGGGGAGGACGTAGTTTCCAGAGTAGTGGTCCGGCCTTTGGGTTGGCACTTCATATAGGGATAACCTCATTGCCCCTTTTCCCCTTCGACTGAATTGTCCAAGAAAAATTGCTATGGCTATGACTATCACACGCCTAACCACCAATCAAATGATTTCATTTTGTATAGTGTAAGAGACCTATTAACATCATCTTATTCTATCAATTTCTCTCTCTTTACTACTTTCTCGATAGCTGTGGTTGACAGTCAAGGAATCCGCTTAAATCAAATCCGTTTCTTTGATTTTTGCAAAACAGCAAATGTCAGTATGGCTTTTGCTGTAAACGCCATGCTCAATATATCTAGATAAACTTCTCGTTTAACGGCAGATTGTTGGTTGCCGTGAGCCCGCGTTGCATGCTGATTGTCATAATCCCATGAAAATTACCTTATTCTAGCTTGCTTCTTTGTAGTACTTGCTCCACAGCTGGGGCTAGCGGCCAAAAGATAGGCTTCAATCGTATCATTTTCGTTGACTTTTGGAAAACAGCCAATTTCAGCCTGACGTTTGTCGTTTGCCGCAAACAAGATCCTTAATCTACCTATCTGGTTTGTCAACGACAGGCTCATTGTTCCGAGACCCCGCGCCCATTTGTACTAGACAACGGGGACTCGAAACAAGCTTCACGTCATTGATTCGAAGACGGTATGTTTCTGTCTGCACGGGGCCAATATTCCAGCGATTGTGTGGTCGATTGCAAAATGCAATATCTCTTCTTCGTTTCTTTTATTCTACAGCTCCTTGCAGCGGAGAACTCAAATGCTACTTGTGTACGTCAAAAAAATCTTGGAAGGACTGTGAAAAATCTCAAACTCCTAGAAGTTGCCTACCGCCTCATGATGAAGTGTGTCTCACACAACATATCTTGCAACACAGCGGACACACAGACGGATCAACCAAAGAAACGTTTATAAAGATGTGCGCTTTAGCTGAGCGGTGTACGAACAACGACTGTGAAACAGGAGGAGCAAATTGTCAAATTAACTGTTGCAATGACGACTATTGCAACTCTGCAGAAAGAGGAGCCGCTCGATTGCTTACCACTCTGCTAAGTTTATTAATAATCAATTTTATTTCCCTTGTACAATAGCAGGAGCCGATAGTTCACTTAACACTTGTGTGACCAGGCGTGCATTTCTCAAACGACCCGAATACTTTTCAGGCCTTTTTCGGATGCCTCAACTCCCTCTGTATATTAAAAACCAAAACGTTAATTGAGCATGAAGCCTTGCTATTCTTTTTCCGTTTCCTGACTTGAAAACATATTACAGCACCTGCCTTCTAGAAGAAACGGATCCTTGTTTTAAAAATGGCTTTCCGGGCCACACAGGCCCCAGGCCTTCCTCAGTTTGAATTTCCTGACCGAAAAAAATATGTCGCCAGTTAAGCGAAATTGAGATCACGGGATAGCTTCGACTTTCATGTTCACCTTCTTTACTGGATCAGCACCATCAATGCCTCTTTAGCTCCAATTACGTCCAACCTACTGTAAATGGTGATGATTCTTCTTTTCGGTTCTACTGTCTGGCTAACTACGCAAGAGCGGCCAAGCCGCGACGAGCTTGGAGTGGAAACGAGACTGAGCTTGAGTCAAACTGCAACAAAAAAACCGCAGAGCTTGCTCGCGGACCGCACAGTTTCCCCCAGGGATCTCTTGAAAACAACGAACAACAAGAGCAAAGAAATTTTGCCAAGAAGAACTTTTTGAATTTGTCTAACTGGAGTAACCTAAGACGTCCGCACAGTTAGAAGAATTTGATGAATGAAAAATCGGTTGAAAGCAGTAATTCAATGCTGACAAGTGAGTGACAAATTGCCCAAAACAAAGCAAACAAACGCAAGTGCGCACAAAAATGAAATAAGCGCGTGGGCAGCTTTTTCAGTTTGGAGACACTAATTTCCTTTCGCTGCGCGAATAGCTCGGTTTAAACAAAGGTAACAAGGAACTTTCCACTTCCGTTGCTCACGCCGCCTGTATAGAAAGAAAACTGGGATTTCCCGACTGATTTTCGCGTCGCTGAGAATGTTCAAAGTGCTGCTTCTACCCTTAATAGCGGGAGTATGCTTTATTCACGCCAAATCCACAACTGGTAAGGGAACAAGACATTGGTTTATCTTACTCTCGAATTCTGTATATTAGGTAAATAAGAAGAGGGAGACCGTTCAAGTGGCAGCTATGAACAATCTGCGTTTAACCGGCGTGTGAGGCAAAATTACATTAACATGCACTGAAAATTCAAAACAATTAAAAGAAAACAAATTCCACGTTGAAGTTCATCGAACAATAAAACGCCCGTATTTGGACGTTTGTTTTGTAGCACCGTACCGCATATTGCAGTACACAAGAGTTCAAGTGCACACGGTTTGATTCACGATTCCTACACGAACATCACGAAACCGCGAAAATTAAGCTGCTTTAACGTCTTCTGGTGATCACCCTTTTTTCTAAAAAATATCACAAAGCAGTCGATCTGTATAAAACAGTTTTCTCGCCAGAACAAAGTGATTAAAACGATCATTATCAGCGAATAAAAATAATTCCTAGTGACTTTTGCGCGCTATGATTGAAAACAATAGTCCGCTTGGCCGCATATCCCGCACTTTTCGTACCGCCCATAGTGGCAGCTGTTCATTGAAATAAAATAACAGATTACCCGCGGGTAATCGGGTGAAAATGACGGTAACTGCTCTCACCGATGTGACAGTTGTTATTCAATTTATGACCTGAATTTCTTTTTTTTTCCCAACCGCATACTTGAGTGACAAAAAAATTAGTACCGGAAGACTTCGCAGCACATAACAGGTGATTTCATCCTTCTACACTGAGAGCGGTGCTATCAACACCGAGCTCTGACGCAAGACTCAGTTGTGGCTTGAGTTTGCTTTATGGCGTCGGCATCGCAAATGTCGAGGCTAAGGCAGTTCGCCGTTTACTCGAGCGTGTTCCGATACTTTTAGCACAGTGAAATAGTCACAGAATAGTCAAAAATAAGTTTCGGCTGGTAAGGTAGTGTGTGCTTTCGGTACTAGCAACCAAAGGTGGCCAGTAATTATAATAGACGTTGCCATTGAAAATTAAACAAATGAATCCCAACGGCACGTTTAGAGAACGCAACGTAAGGCGAGTGAATTATCTTCCTTGAGTATTTTCTACCCCGGACAATTCGGACATTAGCAAAAAAAATAGTTTTTCAAACAACAGATGCAAACGAGGATAAAAGAGTTAAGAATTCCATCTAGCAGGTAGCAGACTTGTTGTCTACTTACAAGCGCAGTCGAGGAGTTGCACCAGGGAATAGCCACAGTGCCCTGACCACCACTCGACTTCGCTGCTGCCCCCTTCTTCGTTCTCATGAATGATATGCAAGTGTCAAACTAAGTGAAACAGAAACTGTCAGTCGGTTTGACAAGTCTGACGAGAGAAAATTTCCTTCTGACTAAATATTTAGTTACTGAATAAGTTGGTCTCGAACCGTACAATCAGCACATTCAAAACGAATTTATATTCGCTCGCGCAAAAAAAAACTTACTACAACAATTTGGCAATTTTACCTTTGCTTAAGTTGTTTATTTTTTTGCGCCGCATATTAATTTACAGGGAATAGGGTGAATTCTACAAGAATGTGCTTCTTATAAAGTCCCTCGTAGAAAGACAAGAGACTTTCCTTGAATTTTTGTTCGTTATTAAGTTCGCCTTTGCAGAGATAACCAAAAATTGCAACGTGCTTGTTGTTGTTTTTGTCTGAATAGATGGAAAAAAAGAACCCTCGCTGACTTGCCACACATGTTACTCCGAAGTATCATGGGAAGATTGTGAACATGAGCAAGCGGCAGCTGAATGCCCAGACCCCACCAACGAGGTGTGTGTCACAACGAAAATCACAATGTGGGTCGTAACAAACGGCACGCGAGACCAAGCGACCATATATTCCAAGCATTGCGACACTGTAGAGGGTTGTTCGCTCGATGAATGCACAGAATTGGGTTGGCTGTGTTCTGCGGATTGTTGTAATCAAGACTTGTGTAACTCCGGTGTTTCCATGGTTACAAGCGTGTTTTGCGTCATCAGTGCCGTCTTCGCGTGCTTTCTCTTCGAACCTTTCGTGTAATCGGTAAACATTCGACCATTTTCGACTCAACTTTCGTAAGATTGTCGAGTTTTGCGTCCTTAATGTAATAACAATAGGGAGCTTAAGCAAAAGCGTTTTTGAGCGACGTATGCGTCTACCGGAAGTGGACCTTCGTATACTTCAACCAGAGGCGAACCTTCCGGTTGACGTACGTCGCTCAAAAATGTGCTATCGCCCTCCACAGAACCTTAAATTTGGTCCTTTCACGTCGTTATTTAGAAGATGACGGCAAAGAAATGCACCAAAATGTAAAAAACGCACGTGCAAGGCGTCCAGAGCCATTTTTTTTAACCGCTCTGCTAATCTTGGCCGAGTTGTTCAAAGCGGGGTTAGCGCTAACCCTGGGTTAAGGCCCTTTAAAGCCTATAGGTTGTCGTGGTGTTTAACCCGGATCAGCGGTAACCCAACCTCGTCCCCAGGGCGCTTTTCCCTGGCTTTGGGTGGGGCGGGAAAAGCGCCCTGGGGACGAGGTTGAGCGGTAACCATGCTTTGAACAAATCGGCCCTTTAGACTACAGCACATGTTCACAAGTTAGCGTGCCTTACACTTTCAACGTTTTCTGTATTTAGAAGCCTATGCCAACATTTTCAATTAATCGTGCTATTAAAATCACAGTCAAGATTTCCGTCAATACTATAAAAAAGTGGCGTGAGTCTTGAATATAAAGAGTACATTTTTCTACAGAACTGTTCCGACTTTGCCTCCGAAAGCTTACCGAGCGTTTACAGATGGGCTATTTAACAATTAGACTACGACTGTGAGTCAACAGATAGTCAAAGAGGCGCGTAGATTTGAAGAAGCCGCCATTGTTTTGTTTTTGTTCAAAACGCCGGCTTTTCACGCAATGAATAGCGAGTAGCCAGCAAATCAGAATACAGGATTCTTGACAGTATGTGAGTGGACTTCTACTAGGCTCAAAGAAAAATTCTCACTTAAGCGTTTTTACACTGCTTCGCAAGAAAACAACAACTAAAGTTATTCATCCTGATGATGATGATGATTGTGATCACGATCACGATCACGAAAACGATGATGGTGGGTGTGGCGGTGGTAAATTCTTCTCTTTTCGCGTTGTTATTCATTCCTGAAAGTTTTATCAAAGTGCCTAAAACTGAGGATATGACGTCCACGTCCTTTGATCAGTGTACAGCCCTTTACCTTCTACCCGTTAATTTCTTACTGTAAACAGGTACCGAATCAGTCCAAAAACACGACTATTGCCGGTTTTCAGTGTCACACCATCAGCAAAACCATTCCACAAATAAAGTCAAGAATCAAAGAGATAAAAGAAGATGAATATTCAAACAGTCTCGCAAAGATTCAGGTCTGTGCGATGTTTCGTGCGGGAGATAATCGAAGAAATGTTTTACTCAAATTAATAAGACCCATGTCTTCGAGTTTTGCTATAAAACGCCTGTAGTCGTCTTCTGAGGGCTCACAAACATCTATATGAGTACTTATTCTCATACAAGGACTGTTCAGATTGCGAAATCTCAGCGGATAAGTCACTTTTTTTAACCTACGTGACAGCATTCTCGGCCGTCATTTTAATATCGTGTCACGCAAAAGCTTAGAAATTCAACCTTGCTTTATCACAAAACGAAAAACCCTATCAAACTGAACATTTGTAAAAAGATAAGTGTTCAGCTGTTCTAATAACTAAACTAAAATCTCAAAAGGATTGATAATTCCTTATTTTTTTATTCTGACGACGTCACGTGAAAACCAAGAGTAGGAAGAGCTTCACTACGAGGAATGACACTGTAAACTATTAGCTACTATTCCGATAAACGCGACTATATATCCACTACTTGACAAGTCAGTATTCTGGAACATTGGTATTTTAACACTAGTTGTCACAACGCGATCAATATCAAATTCAAAATTACCATGACAAAAGCTGGAAACATCTGCTACTAGTGGAGACGCCCAGCCACACCTATCATGCAAAAAGACCCCGTTTTGTCGATTGTCCACTAGAAATACTTTTTCTGAGAGGCGAGAGCGACATTTTGGGTGCATGCTCCATGAGTTAACCGAAATAACATTAAGACAGTCCACATGGGAGAGAGACTCCGTTTGCGCACGCCAATATGAAAGTGACGGAAAACAGTCGACTGTTTTTTGACACTCAACGAGAGTGATATCGGTAACAGAAAGTGCGAACTCGCGAAACTGTGGCTTGCAAAACTGGCGTACAAATTTTAAGGCCTTATGGGATGCGACATGGGAAAAAAGTGAGTCCACGTGAGGCTTACGCGCCCTGCGCTTCGCCCTGAGTGACGCTGGCTTCTTGTCCTCGCCTAATAAACCAAAATCACCTGATCGGAATTCGTAGCTAAGATCCAATCGAAAAGAAAACATGGAGGAAACCGACGAATCTCAATATATCCCGAAAGACAAATTAATGGAGATTGTGAATGTATGAAGTTGACTTTAACATGTGTCGAAAGTCCTTTATTGAGTGGTCCTACGCCTTGGGCGAATTTCCTCGATTTTTTGGATCTTGATCTTACAGCAAACGCCCAGAGACAAAAATAAAAAAAATTCGTGTGACGAGAACGTTTTAATAACGGAGTAAATCACTGAGGCTGTCAAACTTACGACCTAAAATATTATTGAACTGTCAATACTCCCGCGGCGTAAAAGCATGTCAAATACTGAGTGAATGCGTTTCATGACGAAGGTTTGTCATAACAGCTGCTGTGCCAGGTATAAATCCAAGTTTGCGAATTTCGCTCCTTCCTCAAGCAGTTGTTCAATACAACTGCAGAACAAATCACTAACATTAACTCGAATTTATGAATGGCAGCCGTAAGTTCCTTTTTGGATTTCAAGTACCCCCCTACAACTTACACAATCGCAAACTTTCCGTCGATGTGACGAGTTGAGAATCATAATACAAAGCCCACGTGTTCCGCATTTCATTACAAACAGTGGCACACTGCCGACAGAGTTCCGGACTGCAAACATCACGCGCTGCTTTGGGTTTGACGAAGGAGTTGCGCTCATCTCGGAAGTTTCTAACCCAAAACAATTGCAGTACATTGCAGCGGAAGAAGACAGGCGACCACTATAAATCCACATGACGCTTTGGCGAGCATTGCTGTGCCTTTACTTCCTTAACTTTCAACATGCATTTGTGCTTGGGGGTGAAGAAGTGGGTAAGTATTTGAGACTGCTCATTTTTAACCCTTCATACGACCACCACAAAAACGCATCGAATATGCGATCTCCGACAACAGCAACAGTTGTAAACAACCGATAGCAGTTATGTTTTTTCCGAATACAATATCGACTAGATGCACCAGCGACTCGAGGGAATTGTCTTTCAAACATCTGCGACGTGAAGTTCAAGGATCAACTGTCGTCTTATTTTAATGCCGTTTCATTTCGCTTCTTGATTAAAAAAACAATCTCCGTCCTAAAACCTTGAGTAAGAAATTGGAATTGTTTTTTTAGTTTTTGTCCGGATAAAAAGGTCCCAAGATGGAATCCTACACCGTAATTAATACTGAGGAATGATTTACGAAACAGTAAGTCACCTACGCAAAACTTTTAAAAGAACTGCTGGTTCCGCTTTTAGCAACGCAGGCCTAGGCGAGAATCACATGAAGAGGAACTGAACCACAAGTTATTGCGCAACAGGACACGACGCAATTTATCCCTGTCACATCACGAATTGTCACGCTTTTCTAGAATTTATTTCTAATATACGCGTGATGTTCAGCCTTAAAAAGTCTTCAACTCGTTTATGTATAGCCCGAGGCAAAAGAGTAACTAATTAATTTGAAAGACATCAAATCTGAAAAAAAATAATAATCAATAATTAGGCCCTATCGTTTCACGTTTTCGCAGGTTTTGAAGACTGCAAATTGACTCTTCTCGCGTATAAACAATGATTGCGCGTTAATTGAATTCTCGGACAGGATGTGTCGAAAATGTTTGCCATGACAGGTCGATTAGGACCGACTTCATAAAATTCGTTTAGAATCAATAGGCAAACGTGACTTATGTGGCAAAATTTGACTCGTGGAACTGAAAGTTTTTACAAGTTGAGATCTGTCGCAAACTTTCCGTGCCCGGGAACTTTCGGGCAGTGTGGATAACTAAATTAAAATTCAGAACAATATGGTTATACATTGTGTGTAAAATAAATAACAAACGCTTTTAAAGCACTAAACTCGAACACGTTTGTCTTTTAGCATACTTTGCGATATCCTTTAATAGTAGCTATCAATCTATTCCATGTTTTTCGCTTGGAACGACACCAGCAGTCCGCTAATATTGCTGCCATTTATAATAGTCGCTCGCGGCCACCCCCTCGAGATGACAGTGTACTTCACAGCATTTACATCTATTTTAGCGAACATGATTACTCTAAAACAACACAGATGCGACCTACACCTTAGCTGATCCAATGAAATTAGAGGTTTTAAGGAGCTACCTGAGATCTGAAAAAGTAGTTTTGCTTTGGATTTTAAATTAATAGAAACTAATTGTCGCCTGGCCCATACAAACGTTTAAAGAAAGTATTTTTTCGCTCACGGTAGCGCACGTCACAGAAGTGAATTAATGAAATTTATTCTCACAAGCTATGAGGTTATCTCGTTGGCAAACTCATGATCCATACTTTTTGCTCTTTGTATATTTGTTTCTTTGCTTCTTTCTTTCTTTGGATCCATTAATTTCTGAGCCAATTCCGAGAGCTCTTGTCGGGGTTCGTTTCAGGGGCCCGTTTCTCGAAAGTCCCGAAACTTTTTCGGGCGTATTTCGGGAGCCATAATTCCCTCCGTATCTGGAAACGAAAGACGCTTTAAGCCACAAAACTTTGCAATTAGTTTGCCCTCCCTTATTTTGAAGTCATGTTAAAAGACTAGATTTTCAGAATATCCGGATCGCAGTTTTACAAATTGCTTTTCGGGACTTTCGAGAAACGGTCTCCAGGAGGTTATCAAAATTTATTGATTCAATTCAATATCAAAATGCTGTTCTTTACAGAGTCTCCAACAGAAAGGCCACTGCGGTGTTACACATGCCGGTCGCGGGTATCCTGGAATGACTGTAACGCAAACGCAACACCGGAACCCTGCGAAGCCGGCGAGTCGTGCCTTACAATAACAGTCAATTGGGAAGAGAACACAAATGGGACAGCCAAAATCGTCACCATGTACGCCAAGTACTGCAGCAAAGAGTGCTCCGACAGACAATGTAGAGAAATAGGATGGGCATGTGACGTGAATTGCTGCAGCGGTTACCTGTGCAATGGCGCAACGATTGCCAGTACCTGGGCAAACACAGCTCTCCTGACTACATTGTGTTATCTCGCTGTCCAAAACTTTTTATACTTTTAGCCTTTTGAATCAGTGAACTCTTTGGTGACATTCGCATTTTATTTAACTGGACCACGATAATCTGACGGAATATTTTGCTCGGTTGACAATTCACCGCAATCAAGCTAAACCGAAGCTGAATTTTTTTTTTTTCGGGGGGCGGGGAGGGGGCTGTTTTTGTTTTGATCCTGAAACGTTCTCTGGCATGTTATTACGTTGGTGGTGTAGAAGTCCTGAAAACCGATGCGAACCTAAAGAGATATTCTGCTCTCTATCATACCCTGTTCACTTGACACACCCTACCTCAGTGTATCTGAGCTTGATTAAAGTATATCCGGACGGCTCACTCTTTGCCAGTTTCACACTGACCGCGGTGTAAACTCCCTTAGTGTCAGATTGGGTACATTTTTTTGAAAATGTCTGAGCGTCATGGTGAATTTCAGCGTAAAAATTCTTATCAGAAAGTCTTTCATGAAAAAAGAGGTGAATTGCCAAACACAACTTCAACCCTTTCACCATCCAAGAGTGACCTTGGGGATTTCACTCTGGCTAACGCCATGCGGTACGCCATGCGGTACTCCATGGCGTGGAAAGGGTTAAAAGAACCTAATAATTTGTAGATAAAATGAAATGAACTCGGAGCAGAGATCTGTGCTATTTCGCGAAGACCAAACAGCCACTTTTTCACCTTCTTAAAGGAGCTATGTCACGGTTAAATGGGTTTGAAAAGTTTAGCTAAACTTTTCAATTTTGTTGTTTGTAATCCGTGTCAATCTTCTCCATCCTTAACCATCCTTGTTCCTTTCTGGTTTATTATTATCTCTTTGGTCTTTTTCTACCTTTGTAAAGCATTATTTTCAGGTTTCCTTCAATTTAAAGGTAAATTTGTCGATGATCAAAATGCCTCAAAATATCGTGACAGAGCTCCTTTAACAAAACTGTTTTCGAGTCTCTATTCATTTTCTGCAGAAGGTTTCAAGTTCATGAAGAAAAAAGCATTCGTTGTACATGAAGCCTCGTCGTTGTCTTAATTTACCACCCAAAGGAAGCGTCTCAAAATTGAAGGATTAGTAATGTGGATGCAGTTCTTTACTGCTGATGTCATTTCAGTTTAAAAACAACAACGACGGGTCAGGAAGTCATGTGTAATTGAATTCTCGTCTTTATAACTCAGTTGATTTCACCTTGTATGTGGTAAAACCCAAACCACGGGAAATACTGAGCGAATCCCGTTTTAACACACATACTTCTGCCAACCACAAAAATCGAAGTAGTTCACGAGTAGGTTTTACTAGCCAATCTGAACGCAAAGCAATTAAAGGCAGCCGGCGCCAAGCGCGTGAAAACCAGACTGACGAAGTCGCAATTGGTTTCAGTTTTGCATCTGATTGGTTGAAAAGTTCGCGGAAGGTTTTTGATCCAATCATGTGGCAAACCAAAAGCAGAACTAAACCAATCGCGTCGCTACTTTCGACACTCAAGAACCAATCGCATCACTACTTTCGACACTCAAGAACCAATCGCATCACTACTTTCGACACTCAAGTGAAAACTGCTCTAGATACAAACGAAAGCCACACTTACGTGATTCTCCAAAGTCGAAACAAGTGACCTCTGACGTAGGATAACAAGCAAGGGTGCTCATCTACCAAGGCCAAATATTCGTCGGACATTTCCCATACCGGAGGCTGTTTGCCACTGAAGAGAGCTGGGTTACTTAAGTTACCCTCTGAGACAGAAAGGAAGAATCACGAGGAAACAACGATTTATTAGCAGGAATAGTAAACACCAAAAAAACAGTAAACACTAAAAATTAGTAAACACTAAAAATCACAGCACTGACGGTACACGCATGAACGTAACGTAGCCTTAGAATACACTGATCAGACAGTCTCAATCTACAGTTGGAAAACCAGGGCCCGTTTCTTGAAAGCCCCAAAATTTTTCGGGCGTACTTCGGGGGCCACAATTCCCTCTGTATCTTGAAAAGCAAGGAATTTTAAGCCATGAAGCTGCAACTGGTTTTCTCTTTCCTATCTAGAAAGCATGCCAATAGGCCAAGTTTTCAGAAAAAGTGGACTGCAGTTTTACAAATTACTTTTCAAGCCCGTAAAAGTTTTGGGACTTTCGAGAAACGGGCCGAAGGTAACTGATTTCTTGGGTTCACGGGCCAAAGCTATATGTGGGACCAAAACCAGTATTTACCCCGGAATTTGGGCTGACCCTGCTTCAAACAACTAGGCCTGCTTTCTCGAAGTCCTACGGCAAACAAAACATAGCCCTGCCGAGGAGGTTAGGAAGGGTGGATGGCGCTATCCACTGGATAAGCACTTGCAAAGCCAATTGAGTTATCCAGCGGATAGATAGCACTACCCACCCTTCGAACAACCGGGGCTAGAGTTCCACACTACAGCCAGGCCAAACTAAAGAGAGACAGAGACAGAGAGGAGGAGACAGGGAGAGAGAGGGGGCCCCTCTCTCTCTCTCCCCAATGCTCACTCGTTTTTCTCTCTCGCTCGCGTTTTTCGTCGCTCGTCCCAACTAACTGAGAGCCTGGAACAGGCTACTATAACATTACAGTTTTGCATTCGCCTGATTCTTTCATGTCAATATCAAATTCAATTTTGTACGTTTTGACGAGAAAGGTAAGAAAGCGCTCCCATACAAGAAGTCAATGAAGCAGGTCGTGAGCTGCTGGAAACCATCTTCTGATGAAAACTTTTCAGCATTCAGTCTCTCTATGGAACGCGTTAAAAATGTCATTTATACAGTAAGTACACAGACCTGCTGTCATGACACCATCCACTCCTGTATACTCCATACATCGGCCCACATCCTCCAGGTACCGAATATTACCATTGGCAAAAACAGGGATTGATACACTTTCTCTGTTGATTTCAGAAAAATTCTGTAAACAATGTGAAATACCCAGCAAAGTACCCCATAACAAAATTTGTGAAATATTGGACACTAACAAAAAAGTAGGTATGATATGTAAGTATGATATATACCTATATATATATATATATATATATATATATATCATACTTACATATCATACCTACTTTTTTGTTAGTGTTTTTTGTTAGTAATACAAGTTAAGAGGGTCTCTCGAGCCAACAGCACATCTCTGCCCACAGGAGGATCCAGGAAGGATTCACAGTCCAAGCCTCAGTGAAATGTAGTTAATCAATGCAGTTTGAAGGGACCAAGGACGGACAACCCCTGAATGACACTTTTCATTGGAGAAAAACATTTTATGCCCTGAGCGGGATTTGAACCCACGTCCCCCTGATTACCGGTTGGGTGTGATCACCACTACACTATCAGAGCAACCATGCTGGCTACATGGCCAATCTAGATAGCGAATGGGAATTATCACGTGGTACTCCCGGGCCCATGTTTTTCCCAACTAGATGACACTGGATCAACCAGAACAATGATTCACAGGCGGACGAGAGAAGAAGACAAATTGTATACAAGTTAAGAGGGTCTCTCGAGCCAACAGCGCATCTCTGCCCACAGGAGGATCCAGGAAGGATTCACAGTCCAAGCCTCAGCAAAATGTAGTTAATCAATGCAGTTTGAAGGGACCAAGGACGGACATATATATAATATAATATATATTAATATAATATAATATAATATAATACATATTATTATCATTATTATTACTATTATTATTATTATGGTTATTTATTATTATTATTATTATTATTATTATTATTATTAATATTATTTGCTATTATTAATTATCATTATCAATATCATTTATTCATTTGTTTTCATCTTGTGGCCAACAATTTTTGCATGCGATCTGAAGCAGTTATATGCCCAAGTTATACGCCGCTAATTGCTGCAAATTATTTGGCTGTGTTTTGACAAAATAACCAAGATACTCTATCACAAATTGAAATCCTCTGGGGAAAACTGAGGATTGAATGAACACACATCATGTACATGTTGAAGATAAAACTAATTTAAACCTGCTTTGATATAAAAATTTCTGCATTTCCAATTTTTTGATATATTTTTCTGTAATTTTTTCCCACAGTTTCCCCGCGGACTGAAAACTCCCACAAAAACAATTGCAGACAAATATAAGGAAAAATTGGAAACACTGCCGGGCAACGTCTAGCGAAGATTAGTCCGTAACAATTGGTCAGTATAATCCTTTGTGCTGTGTCTTAAGTTCGCAATTCATACCTTTTTCTGAGCTGACGTTTTACGAATATTATTTGACATCAGATCCCCATACAAATACTGTAAATTCTCTACCCTTTGCCTACCCGTCAAGATGGCGGCTATATCCGTGATAAGGCCTATTACAGATTCTTGTAATTTTACTAGTACATGTTCGAGTATATGATACAGTACCCAGAGTCAGTATGCAATTTTATGATCACAAAAACGTCACTTACTTTACTGCTTTGATGATATCCCAGTTAGCTAGCCCAGTATTTGATCCCTTTTGATCTCTTGTACGTCCATGAACAGTCAGAAGCTGATTACAAATGAGGTCAGAATTGACTATAACTAAATTGGTTGAGTAAAGGTTAACTGAAGTTTATCCACATATACTAAATGACCCTTAGCCACTTTCTTCTTACCCAGATCAAAGTCTTGCCTTTTACACTGCCTGATGGCAGAAATGTGTCTCTTTTTCAGATGTCCAGAAAACAAATAAATTATTATTGTCTCAATTTTCAAGAAATAAGAATGCACTAGAACAAAAACCTCTCATAACAAGTGTTTGCACCTCACTACCTGACATCCTGCCTTCTCTAGCATTTTAGCATAAGCCACTGTCTTCTTCAAATCTTCAAAGACGCGGATCTTACAGGTGACTGGAACACTCAGCTTCTCATTCAGTAAACTAACTGGGATGAAAAATAATTTTAATACACATTAATATGCAGTCAGCTATTCAATGCAGTAAGCCACTCAGTATAGCACCAGCTGGTTCCTGCCTCCCATCTGGGGTTGTTTCTGACTTGATTATTCTTTTGAAACTGCCAAATGTACATTCTTCAATGTAAACTTACCCATTGAAGCTATTAGTTCCCACTTATCTTGAAGAAATGCTCCATAATTACCTATAACATGACAAACATGAATTAAAGCTTTATTGGCTTACAAAGAGAAAAATATTTTGCAGGCTTTATGTGTACAAACGAACCTCGATTATCCAGACTTTTTATCTGGTCCCAATTTTTTCATGAATGTTTATTAGTAAAGATTAAGATCTGTGGAAATGATTTTTCTTTCACTAAAAACGCTGAAAAGTGCAGGTTTCCTCCTGAAACTCATTGTTCGTGATGAAGTATATTCTGCGGAATTCTGATTGGCTAAAGGTTGTTTTGTTGTTGCTAATTGAAATTTTTTGCTCAATCAGCATGCTATGCAAAGCACACAAGCTAGCATCAGGGAACACTTTAGAGTTTAATATTCCAACCATCATGTCTACAAAGCATAAGCAATCCGTGCTTTTGCTGAAAGATATTATTCGACAATAAGACAAGGGAGCAGAAGGAACAAATTTATCAGTCGAATATGTCATCAGCAAGCAACAGATTTTGGTATTCAACGCCACAACTGTCCGACGGACAATTTTTAGCAAGTGTTGCTGGAGAGCCTTTTGCTGAAGAAAGGGCAAGATGAGAAGATGGCCTTGAATTCTGAGGCTACAAAATGTTTTTAAAAAACCTTTGCTGTGGATGGAAATAGAGAACAATGTTGATGCCAGTCAACCCATGTACGTTCACTGAATGATGAACTTTGCCCAACGAGCACGCTATTCTTCTTTAAAGCAAAGCGATTTGCTTTACCATTTTAAACTAGTTTAATTTTTTGCATACGTACTTGAATTCAGAAGCTTTGCTTGAAGTTGATTTGTAAATAGATTGGAACTAAGATTTTCTGCGATGATTTACTGCTCTAATAAATATGGCTTTTCTAGCTGATTAAGTTTTGTTTGGATCTCATTAATATTCATATTTTTGAATATCCGGACTCTCTATTATCCGTATTATTTACCCCGGTCCCCAAGAGTCCGGATAATCGAGGTTTGACTGTGATGATTCTTTCGATTAGTGTTCATCTCCCGTTGACTCTCGTGGTTTCTCATACCTCGTTTGGCAATTATCTGAGGGCATCCAAGATTTAAATCAACTCCATCACAGTATGGTTCCACTAACTGAGCAGCTTTGAGGAACAGTTCCGGGTCATTTGCACAAAACTGCAAAGAAACAGGATTTGTTTCCAATAAGAAGTTACATAATTTGTTGTGATGAAACTCCTCTCAAATGGTGTGTTATTGTTAATCATAATTGAGGTTACGTTTAACTTCGACCCTTTGTTGCTACTGAGGATATTTACCCCAAAGACTCCAGATAACTTCAAAGGTACTCAAAGATATGTTGAACAACAAGAGAGACAAATTTAACCTGTACAATGAGCGGTCTGTCCTCGTCACATGTATGAAATGCCTCTTTCCTGTAATACAGGTCTTTGACGAACAGTCCAGCGTGAATCATCGGTGTATAACACAACTGCGCTCCGTATTTCCGGCTTAAAAGTCGCCAAGGCAATTCCGATTGATCTACCATAGGAGCCACGATATATCTGGGTGACTCGAGAACGTGTTCCCAAAACTCATAGCTTTTGTATTTCGGAGCCATCTTGAAGGGAATCTTACTGAGATTTACATAAGCCCTTTAGCTACCAAACTATACCGCTTAACCGCTGGCCAACAGCTGTTTCATTTCGACCGGATTTCGACCGAGAGTCCTCTCGGCTGCTGCTGTCTGCGACGGACTAGTCGCAGCCGATCGTAAACACCGCAGACCGATGCTCCCATTTATCTGTGAAGCGATCTTAGACAAGCGTACCCCTACCGTGTCAGAAGTGTCGTAACGGTCGGGAAAGTAGAACCTGATTCAACTCTTCCGATCATTCAGACTGTGACACTGTGTGCCGCAGACCGCTGAGGACAAATGTTTCCATGTCTGCGACTTGACGTAAACCGATCGCAGATCGTTAAGATCATATGGAAACCAGGCTTTACCTTATTCTGAAGTGGCCGCCGCTTCAAATGAAACATTTTTTAATCTGCGATCACATTATCTTTCTTGCCCTCGTTGTTTAGCTCAAAATTCACACGCTAAATGACCCCGTCTCTCGCCGTCGATCTCTTCTGGGTGCGCGAAGCAGGTGCAGGCGCTACATAACGTGCTATACCGCATGCAAGGCGCAAGAAATAAGGACAGCGTGCAAACGGTAGAGGGGTGACTATCTTCCTCCCAGCATAGCCAGTTCAATGCTGAGCTGATTATTCCGTTGTGCGCATACGCAGGCCAAATGCCTAAAAGGAACCGGGTGGCGATACCTCTACAACATGGCAATGCACCCCAAGATTTCGGCCCGCGGATCCAGTGGTGTAGCAGCTTTCGTAAGCTTGTAATTCTACTGGCCTTCTGGTCTCACAGCAGCTATTGTTTTTAGGGTGAGATGCATTGTTTCTGTTGTTAGTGTTATTGTTGCGTGGCCGGGGATCGCTTCAATCAGCTCTGAAACTGAAACTGCTTTTCGGATGGGAAAGACATGTCTGCCCCAGGTGACAGCTTTTTACCGATACGACGGTCATATTGAATTATGTTGTCACGCGAAAGATATTATGGGATGCCAACGTAGCAAATGAAACATGTGGGTATAGATTTGGTTTGGGTTCAAAGATTTTCAAACCAGATTGATCGATTTTTGTATTTTTCTTTGTCTCAGATTAATTACAGTGTGGAAGAGGGGATCTAACAATAAAGAGGCTTGAAAATTTTCAAACGAAAACCAAACAACAAATTTGTATTTAGCTACTACAGCTGCCGGATATTTTTTTTCTTTTTTACTAGTTAAGGTCAAAGAGGCAGTCTTAAGAAAAATGTTATATTCCAGTTTTCTAGTTCATTTTTTTTTTCTCAACGATTTGATGAGCAGAGATCAAAGCACAAGGAGTCTCGGAGCCGAGTTTCTGTAAGAAACTTTCCTTCGCCATATTAAACAAAGGAAGGTACTGTTGAAGAAGACAAGTGTGGGGAGACATCTATTTCTGTAAGGGTAAACTGTGGTGCTGAATTGGTTGGGAATAACACACCAAAGGTTCACATCGTTTGGGTTGATGCAGAATATTGACCCTTGAAAAAGATGCAAAAGCCTTCAAGTGTTGGGCCTTCACCAGAGTGAAGCTACAAGTCATTCATCCTGACAAGGGATGATAACGTCACCTCTTCATGGTAGTGTCCCCATGGTATATCAATGTCACCTCAAACAGTTCATTGGAGAGATTTTGGACATACTTTGATATCTGAGAGGTCTCGACTGATGGTGCAGCAGAGTTTTATTAAAGGACAAATCCTATAAGATTATGTTTAACTAAGTGGAATTAAAATATACTTGAGAAAACTTTGAGCTAACACGTTGCAAAAAGGATTTCTTTGCGTACAGTAAAAATTGTCCAACAGGCACCCTCATAAGGCTTGAACAATTCATACATGTATGGCCATTTCCTCATTGCAATTACTTCTTAATGGCAACAAAAACTCTGGTATTTCTTTCCTCGTCTGCCAAGATCATATGATCACTCAAAAACACAATACACTATTATTAATGCGAGGCACTTTGGATGTCTTACATCAACCACTTTACAGAACTTTGGAAGTACATGCACCACCTTATGTCTAGAAATAAGTGTTCGCAATGTCTTAATAATTATTGTTCTTACAAGACCAATATCTGATACCAAAATTTGAACTGCAAGCCTTGAAGACAATCCAAAAGCTCACCATGAAGCAAAAATACAGGTGAAACATTAAGATGCAATAATAAAATTTCACTCCAACCACTTCTAATCTACATTATCTTTAATATCGTTAAAAGTTTTTTCCTTTCAAACAGATCATTTCCTTGAATTCGCAGTGAGAAATAATTCCTATATAAAAAATACAAGTTGTTTGTCCTATGCTATGCATGGATATAATAAATTGAGCATGAGCAACTGGCAATGTACACAGTCACAAGGCAAGTTGCAGGCTCTCATAATCAACTACAAAATAAAACCATTACCAAGAAGTAAAAGTGCATTAAGTAAGAAAACAAACAACTTGATTGTTAAGCTAAGAAAAGCAAAAGCAGAATCAGCTATGTGGAATTTTTTACATGTGATTTTGAACAAGAAATGAGCAACAATTCCGTCACCCATGATGAAATGATTCACAAGCATTAAACAATACAGTCTTTGTGCCCTCCAATGAAAGCACAAGCTATCAGGGACACCAGCTCAGTCTTCCACCATATCCACATCTCCCTAAGGCAAGAAAAGGAAACTTTTTTAGTTGCTCATCAAAATTCTTGGGGTACAAGACAACACTCCAAGAAATGTTAATGGTTTGAAATTTACACAACACAAAGAAAGCCAAACGAAAAGTAGCTATGTAACCTTGTCACCACAAGCAAAACAGTTGCTAAATGTTGTGGCCAAAAAATGTAAAGAACATGTCACAAAAAGATACGTCCATACCGCATCATGGTAGGCATCCAGTTCCGCATCAAGATCCTCAGCAGTGACATTTGCTCTTTGTGAGCCACCACTCCTGCCGCCTCTTCCTCTGCCCCTTCCTCTTCCTCTACCTCCACGGCTACCACCTCTGCCTTGGAAACCAGACTGTTGCCGTCTTCTGCTAAAAACCACAGAGAACGCGAACAAGTTAAGCTATCTCAAAACAAGGAGGTGTTTCTTAACACTGAACAGTGTTATGTTTACAGTACTCAAATAATAATTGTTTCTTTCTATACACAGCCCCCAAAGCTTCAATGAACACAATGTACAAATATAGGTTCCTTGCATTCTAATCAAGTGTTTCCTCTCAACAATTAGTAATCCTTGAATCCAGGATCGGACTTACCTTTGACCTTGCCCTTGAGTTCCTCCACCGGATCCAAAATTTGATGTTCCAGATATTAGTTCAATGACCATTTCTCTCCCTAAAAACACAAACAATGAAACGTGACAAGGAAAAATATCATTCTGATCCAAGTTAGAAACTGACACTTTCAATAGGGACCTTTAGATTGGAGTACGAACGCGTTTTCCGTACTGAGCACGCACATTAGGCTTCAAAGTTGAGATTTTTTCAAGTGCGTGTGCTCAGAACCGAAAACTCTCACTCGTAGTTGTACTTGTACTCCAATCTAAAAGTCCCTAATATTCCACGTGGTGCCACATCTGTCTCGAATAACAACATTCTCTTCTCACGAACCAAATCCATTACAACTGTAACTGCTAGTACTTTCAAACTCTCTAGATGGTAATAGTAATGTATAAAACCTAAACATAAAATGCAATAGTGATTGTACGCCTCTAACCCTTAAAATTTGATGTGATCAAATTTCTATCAGTCTTGCAAGGAGCAAATTCTCTCGAGTGTCTCCATTACTACAAACTACAATAAGTACCATAAGCAAAATGTCAAATATCAATGAAAGGAAATATCTCTGCAACTCTTCTAAAAATGTTGACATTATCTTTTCATTAAGCAAAACACGTGAATGAACATTAACTATAGAAATAAACATGGCTCATACAATGACAGCACCGTAAAGGCAGTCAAAATGTCAATAATTCCATCAGAGCAAATACGGTACACCAAGATGCAAATATCTAAAGAACGATTGTGTTGCAACAGTGGGGATCGAACCACAAAAATTTCACATCAATCCAGTTGATATGGTAGAATAGCCACCGTAAGAAGATTCGAAAGCTGACATTTCGGCCAATGATTAGCCCTTCTCTTTTTCAAATGCATTCAACACTGCTACAATTCAGACTGTTCAAGACTGCAGAATGGAACTCTCAGGATTATATGAGCCATATTTTACTCAGCAAACAAACCAGCTAGGAAGATGTCACAATCATGTTTACCAGAAAGGATGGCAATGGCTCTGCGACAAGCGGAGATAAGACAACTCCAGTATGAACCCAAGGCCACGTTATTGACACCTGGCGGAGGGTGAAAACGGCATGCCAAGGAGCAGCTGTACTGGGGCACCTTTCAGAATGAATCTTAACAGAACTCAAGCTTGTTGAACTGCCGATGATCGCAGCTTGATGAAATCTTGCCAGCCAGCCGTGCTGACCAGACTCAATGAATAAAAAATAAAAATATTTTACCATCAAGAGGGACTCCATTATACTGTTTCATGGCACGCTGTGCGTCATCTCTCCTTTGAAAAATGACTTCTGCTGTGCCAAGTGACCGACCAGAAATGTCGTAGTGAACTGCCGCCTTCTTCAGGGCTCCAAACTCACTGAATAATTCCTGCAAATTGAACAGAACATTGCAATGTTACATCAAGTCAATTCCAATTTGAAAATACCTGGATACAATGTGGACTTGCCAATACAAACATAAATGGTCGTGGTGACCGTTATATGCCCAAAGAAGTAGTCCTTGATCGGCTACGGCGCTCTTGATTTGAGATCATAGGAGGTAACAGGTCTTTAGCACTTTCATGCCAGGGAATTTGACATGGCCACCATCTTGGAAGACCAAAGGTGCCCAAGGGTGGGAAATTTGATTGCAGCCACCATGAAAATGTCAAATTCCCCTAGTTCAGCCCCCACCCCCCCCCCCCCACCCCCCAAAAAAACACTACCAAATCCTTTCTGGGGCTCAACATTGATAGGTGATAAATCACCCGAAGACGGAGATTTCAATGGTGAACTGAAGAGCGTTTGGACCGAGTGTAGACCCCAGATGTATTCTCTATTAATTCCTCATTGAGTCAAGCCTTCGAGAAATATTTACAAGGGTACAAGTTTCATTACCTGGATATCGGAATCTGAAACGCCAAAATCCAAATTTGAGATGGAAAGTTTGCATCCAGTTGAGATCCCACCAGCTCGATTTCTGCCGCCTCGAAAACCACTATCACCATCGAAAAGATCATGCTGCCATCTGTCTGGTAACTGTTTAGGCTGTAAATGAAACTATAAGTTAATCACTTGCAGCGAAATGCAAGCGAACCGAAAGGTAAGCTTACACGTTGCCACGAAACCATACGAAACCAGCTGCTCGTGTGGTTTATAACCGTCGGCGAGGGCTATAAGCAAAACTATATGCAAGCGTATATACCGACCACTATACGCGAACCACACAATTTAGACAAGGAGAAAATGTTTTTTACTTCCGTTTGGAATTCAGATGCATTCGAACAAAACGCTCACTTACCCTCGAATATGGCATCGGTCGGCTCTTGTTTACTCGGCCGCCACGAACTCTTCCTCCAGCACCGCCACCCCCTCTACCTTGCCTGCCACGTCCCTCTCTCCTTCCTCTATTACTCTTCCTGTTCATTTTGATTATATCGTCCAAAGACATATCCACTTTGTCCCCTTTAGCTGCCATCTTGTTTCAAATAACTGGTACCTCGTGGAAAGTGACGCGACAGAGAAATTATAGGATGAGAAAAGCGCCTCGATTGCATGCCTCTTTATATCGAGGCTAGAGCAGAAAAAAAGCTTTTTGCGGCACGCGGGACAAAAGTTGCTGAATTGCGGCGACAGGAACAAAAAAACACCGCGCATACACTGCGAACTTGTTACGTTGTCAAAAACTATCACTGCAAAGTGGAACATTAGCCACTTTTGTTCTCCCAAAGTTGAGACCCTATTACGAGTTATTCTTCAGTGCTTTGTTCTTCTCAACAAACGGTCTACTACCATGGACTCCAAGTAATCGTGATTTAAAGATAAGGCCGAATTAAGTTACCCCCACTTGACATGTATTGTGCACAAGGCCAATTGCGCATACGGCACTCTAAATACCCAAAAGAAAATGGACCAGTAGCGGCACCTTTGGACATGTAAGCCTGAGCGTGGTGTTTCGCTGACCAAATGAAAATAAGTTAGTAATTAGTAATTCGTTGATTGACATTGATTTATTAATTGACTTCATGATTGACAGTTAGTGGCGCAATCGCTAAGGAAAGTTGACCTTTAAGTTCTCATGACACTTTTTCCATGTTAGAGAGCAGTCGGTTATTCACCTCGCTAACCTGCGTGTATCCTGTTCTGCTGACCCGTCTTTTTGCTGACCTGCTTGCTTTTACTGAAATATTTTGACTGGATAGCGCCACAGAAGTAAGTAATATGTTTTGAAATCGGTTGGATTTTGAGTGTTGTAATTTTATATTTCTCGCATGCAATTGTCATGAATCGCTCGCTATTATTAGATTTCTCAAGAATTGTGTATTGTTTCTTACAGATCGAATAAAACTACAATTAGAGATTATACGATTCCGTGTCCAGTCAATCTATTCGAACCATTTTTCCCGGACCACGTGGTACTCTGACGATAATTCCCGAGATTTCGGCCCGCGGATCGCTTAAACCAGTATCCCCGATAGGCAGCGAGGAAAAGATTTCGGCCCCTAAACTGTATATGACACATCCCTTTCTTACTCGCAGCTTAGGTCCGTTCCAGTTGGTCTAAAATGCCGAACGATTATATAGGTGAAAATGTAGTCATTGCACGTCTTTTTTCTTGCAAGCTCTTTTGGGACGCATTGGAGTACAGGGAGTTTCGCATGCGTTTTTGCTGAAAAATTATGAAATGACGAAAGAAACAGCGCCATAGAAACTTCCTCACATCCATGGTTCGATTTAAAATATGACTTAAAATTCTTCTGCGAGTGAGCTTTGTTTTCATAATTTTAATAGTCGTGAAATTAACCTTCCCACACTCCGACTGCTTATTTCAGAGGCAAAGATTTTCTGAGAGCATTATTACTCGGCTGAGCTTTTCTTCATCGCGCGACTATAGTATTACAAAATTGTGGGGCAATTAGCCCGCTTGCTACCGGCTGTTGTTGCTTATCGGCAAACGACACTGAGTCGGAAATACGTCTGCGTTCGAAAGCTACGGACACCCTGCGAGCACTCGCAGTGTATAGAGACAAGGAGTTACAAAATCTCTGATGAGATATCGCCCGTTTAGCCTCACAGGCTACATTTTATTTGCAGTTTACAAGAGATATTTAGAAACATGGAACTTGAACCAGAAGAAGACTCTGATGTTTACAATGAAGAAGACGGTAAACGTCGAACATCGCCGGTGTAAAGTTGTGTTTCACTCTCAAATTAATTGTACTAACAAATGTCTTAAAAACTAAAGCAACTATTCTTTTCGTGGTCAGTTTGCCGCACCGAGCAAGAAAGCTTAAAGCAATATCTATACAACCGTGAAATATTCTCTTTTTTACAAAATTACGGACGAGATAAATTTCTGAGCCGGTGAAGCAAACTTCTGTAATTAAACCAAGCGTAAGAACAAGCTTTTTAAAACTCTGGCCTCGTATGTAACTGTGTTTTTTCCTGGGTGTATTTTTTCCTCTTCCAATGGTTGTTCCACAACTGCAGGGACACTTTTGCCATAAACTACGAGGGAAAATCAGTAAATAAGTAACTTATAGCAAGTATTCTCCCAATAAACCATCAAAATTGCCATCCCCATTTCAAATGTCCGATTGTCTCAAGTAGGGGTCTGTTTACATGGAGAGGAGAGGAGAGGAGAGGAGAGGAGAGGAGAGGAGAGGAGAGGAGAGGAGAGGAGAGGAGAGGAGAGGAGAGGAGAGGAGAGGAGGGGAGAGGAGAGAAGAGGAGAGGAGAGGAGAGAAGAGGAGAGGAGAGGAGAGGAGAGGAGAGGAAAGGAGAGGTGAGGAGAGGAGAGGGCAGGAGAGGAGAGGAGAGGAGAGAAGAGCAGGGGAGAGGAGAGAAGAGGAGAGGAGAGGAGAGAAGTGTCGGACAAAAGATGGGACTCCTTCACATGCAAAGGGCCAACAGCTAGGGACACCCCAGGGGTGGGATCTTAGAGATGGCACACTCAACATAACCTTCCTAGAAGGGTGACACTACCATGAGCATTACCCCGCTTGAGAAGCTCTTATTAAAACTGGAATCCGTCACTCCAGCATTTGACTCAGTCTTGTACAGTATTTCTCTCTCACGTGTGGCTGGTACTGAATCTCTCTCCAGTAGCCACTCATCCGGTAGTATGAACGGAGAATAGTAAAGAGGATGAAAAGAAGAAACGACAATACCTTCGCAGTGTTCCAGGAACTGAATAATGTCCTGAATGACGCTGTCACGCAGCATGATCATGTGTTTAGCCTGCAAAGGTAATCAACACCTTCATGTCAGACGTTACAGAGGGCGGTGCACTCGCACAGAGTAATGAAGATATCGGCTTCGCAAATGCGACCACAACGCTCAACTTCATCCAAGCTGTGATGTAATACCCGTTTATGTTCCGAAGAAATGGCACCGACAATTCCCCTTTAACATCCGCTGGCACACGAGAAGCAAGCGCGAAGAAGAAGAAGACACGCTCTTCTTCCATATCGTACTCCGCCCTCGAGTCCAGTCGCGTATTTACTATCACTAAACGTATGTACTTACAAAAACCACGCCCGTTCTTAGAGCGACCTTACCATGTTCTCAAGGAGCGATAAGAAGCATCTCTTAGCGTAAAACCATGTATCTGTTCCAAGCTGAAAACAAAGCGCAAAAGCCATTACTTGTGAAACGTGCCGACCCAACAGCTTCGCCTTACAGTGAGCTACAGATATAAAGAGCGCCGTCAAGTTTCCAACAAAAACCTCGCACTAAACCACGAAGCGATTACGTCTCTCTACTTGTCCGCTGGATAGAAGTTACCTTCTTATTGTAGGGTTCCAAGCTCTTCATAATTCTTGATATTCCGAACTCGTAATTTCCTTTGGCGCAGTATAAAGTGCTGCGAATAAAACAGACCCATAAACTGAAAATGTGAATTTCAAACTCTGAGTAGCAATTGAGCTAGTAGTACTATGAGTCCGTAACGAGAAATCAGAATGATATTCAGCCTAAAGGAAAACTAGTTTTCACTTGCAGTCTTTCTCGGGAGCACAGATATAACACAACGAAGGTTAATACAATTGGTAAAACACAGTAAACATTACCACGGTTGTTTTTATTGTCCTTATTTTGAATTCAATATTCTATTAGCGCACAGCTTTGCTAACGTTCGCACACAAGTAAAAATATTTTTGTTGCTGAATATAAAAGTGCGAAAACCACTTTTAAGTTTCTTTCCGTTGCGGGTTAGTAATAATATGGCACGCTACAGGAAACTAACCCAATAACGAGGTTCACTATACAGAGGTGGTAAATCTTTTTGTCCGGATCATCATAAGCCACTTGTTCCTGAAAAGAAAGAAAAGAACACTTACGGTGTCCTACTACAGTTTTTCTACAACGCGCGATCGCCAGGTCACGAATAATCACATGTGACCACAGGTGGCCCAAGCTCAGTATGAGATCAACATGGCTGCAAATACAACGATTTGTATGTGGATCCCGGTAAATGGGTTCTAGAAGATAATTGTACGCAAAAGGTCATGGTTAACATACGCAAATGTTTAGTCCCTTCATAAATCGCAAAATCTTTAGTTAGGGCTCTACGGCTACATTTCGAGGCAAACGACTAAATAATTAAAGTTTGCAGTCCTCGGTCCTTCCATTTTTTATGTTTTCCAAGTACTTGCGATTCAATTTCTAACACTGTAAACACTTCAGAAAGCTATGCAAGTGTTTTCTATAAGTTCGGTTTAAGATCTTTTTCGACTGTAGTTAAGTCACCTTAAAACGACTTTCTCAGAAACTCGATCTCCTACCTCCTCTTTCTCAATTTTTCGCATCAATTCTTCAGCCTGCGAGAAAATGTGAGAAATCATTATTAGAATCAAAACTTTCATTCATGTGCGATAAAAATGCTCACAAATCAAAGGAAGTAAGGCTATGCGTCGAACAAAACTACTCACCTCTTCATTAGCACTGGTCATGATGTATGACACACATAAATTCGCTAAAACAATGGCGCTAACACTGAGAATCTGCAGAATATTGAAGAAAAGGAATTAAACAAGTTTATTACATACACTGGTGTTCCACTGCAGTTATGAGCTATTATCATCCACGACAACATGACAAAACTGTAACCAGTTCTTGGAAGTCGCTGTGGTGGAGAGTACATATCAAATAATAAAGCATAAAGCATTTGACGAGGTCAAAGCTTGATTTTTGAAAATACCCTTCTTTCCCAAATTTGCAATATGATTTCAAAAATGTTCACTGTTAAAAAAAAAAACAATTAAATACAATTTTACTTGCTATAACTGGAAATTTGACAAAGTCTGATTATCGATAAAAGAATACTTACATTGTCATAATGTTTTTTGACAGTCGGTTCATAGAAACCAACAGCCTCTTTGTATTTATTTTCCTATGGGAGAAGAGAGAGCAGTCAGGTCCACAGAATACTTTGTCACCTTAAATTGATTTGATGTTGCCATACCTCTGTTCTGCAATTGACCATAGATGACGTCAAAATGTGGTATGAACAAAAAATTGGTACACAAGCCGTTTATCAGGTGAACGTGTCACTAATTTTCTCACTACATTTAATTTGACCGCTTCCATGATCAACTGACATACGGTAAAACCGCATCTGTTTGTTTTTTATAAAGACTTACTTAACTCATTAATAATACAAAAAGAAATGTTTTATTAATCAATGGTGGTATATCTGATACAAAAATTTCCTAATTTACATAAACTTTTCATTTGACTGTCTTCTTTAAAATTACTGGTTTTTACAAAAATAATGGATCAGCATCAATACCAAATGCTGACGTTAAATAAGTAGTTTACACTATTCACATCAGTGTTGTATCACTATTCACAAACTCTCGGCTTCGCCTTGAGTTTGTAAATAGTGATACAACACTGCCGCTCATATTGTAAACATTACCTCAAAATGTGATAAGAAGATCAGTGACACTTAATTTACATCCATTGGCCTATTATATGAAGTGCTATAGTCTGGAAATCAGTTGCAGAAAGTTTGGACTACCTACCTGCATAAATAGTACATGAGCAACATTCAACTTCCAAACTTCGTGTTCATTGCAGAACTCAACAGATTTTCTGAAAATCTACACAGACAATGAAGAACCAATGAGAAAATGTTTCCTTTATGTGATATTATTAAGGATTGTAATTGCTTTACATGTTGCCACCCCAAACATAACTTGCCTTTTCAACCTGTGCGTAATTATCCAGATCCCAGTAAATCTTGGCTTGAGCCATCAACACAGGAATATATCTACAACAAAAACATATTGTAACTCACGACACTGTAACTTATGTTTGCCACAAAAACCGCTCTTTAACATAGCAGATGACAAAAGCAGCAACTTATTTTCCAAAGACACTGCAGTGTTTCCGGTCATATGGATCTGTTGGGAAAATAGTCTTGACTACTGTAACGAGATTGACAAGCTGGCATTTTGGACGAATCCTTACAACTTGTACCACCTGATGTTTCAGACGCAAATCTAAAAGCAGTGCATACCTTTCCAGTGCTTCATCGTATTCATTGACAGCTTTCTTTACAGTATCATCATCATGATTCTGCCTTGCTTCTTGAACCTTGGAACACAAATTAATAACACATCACTAGAAAAAACCTTTAATCATTTGACATTATACATATTCTTTCACTGATCAACATCTCTTCGTAGAGAAAAACTATTCATCAACAAGGAGCCAATGTGGCTCAGTGCTTAGGGCACCAGATGTGCATGGTCACACTCCAGATTCAAAGCTTGCTCTGACCAAAAACTGGATTTGTCTCTGGTAGACCCTAATTCAACTCCGCCACATATTGTAAATACCCAACTGGTTGCCTCCACCCAGTCAGGTTTCTTACTGTTGTTGTGTTCAGGGCCCGTGGAGCGGATTTTAAAGTGGGGTTGGGGAGGGGGCGCTAATGCAAACACAGACGTGTGAGCAAACTAAATGGGTCAAGGGGGATGCTCCCCCAGAAAAAATTCAAATTTAAGTCTTCTGAAATGACTATAAATGAATCTACAACTGCCAACAGTAAGTAATATAAATGTTCAAATCTAATCATCTGTTCAGGAACAAACCTACTGACAAAATGCCCTATTTGGTTGTGTTTGTAGGAGGAAACCCTCAAAAAATTAAACTGGATCGAAACGGACAAATCAGAAAAAGGCAGTGTTTCCTGAGAGATCTGCATGTTTCACATAAAATAATGTAATTTATTACATTATTTTGGTAAGTGACAGATCTGGTAACTAAAGTAAGTGTTTACAAGTTCGAATTCTTTCTATGCACAGCACTGCCTCACAAGCCTCAAGCTTTAAATACTACATGTAGATATAGTTTCCCTACCACTTTTTACAATGGCTAGTGCCAATTGGCTTTGAAGTTCAATTTATCAATGTATTTCCTGACTGCTTTCTTACCCTGTGAGCAGAGTCTCCTTCGATCTCCATAGAAAACTTAGGAATCTCAAAAAGATCCAAGGGCCTTTTGCTCAAAGGCAATTGATTTTCATATCATCTTAACAAAGATGTTTTTTAAAAAAACAATTTCTTGTTGACATTTGACGTCTTGGCAGTTGTCGCTGTACTTGACTTTGTTGTGTCGTGGGCACGTGTGTGAATAAACGGCCATTTTTTTTTTAATTTTATAAGGCCGTTCTATCGTAAGAGAACAGATGTTGATCCACTTTTTCCTTCTGCAGGTACATGTACGAAACTCAAGAGCAATGACGATTCTTTAAATCAACAGCTCACAAACCTGTTTAGTAAGCTTCCTCAGAGTCTCTGTCTGTTTTGTGGCCATATCATCTAATTTCCTGTAAGCCTAGAAAAGTAATATGACAATCTAAAAGCTGGTTATTGCCACATTACACACTGTATGTAAGTTATTGCCTATATTGGCTTTCTATGGAAATTCCCTTCATTCCATACCATTAGGAAATCAAAATCAGAACAAATGGCCCAGATAGCAACAGCCTATTACTTGTGTCATAGCTTGTAAATGCAGACCCAATGACGCTGGGAAGTGATGAGTGACTGTAGCCAAACAAACATGCACTTCCCATGCATTTTAATTCAGTCACTTTCCAAGAAATTGATCTATTTGTTGGACACTCGTCAGAATAGAATGCTTCAGGAACATCATGATTGAACTAAAGAAACCAATAATACTAATTATCAATCTGAAGAAATTCATACTTTTTAGTAAAAAAAAGTGTTGCATTGTTCAGCTTACTCATGGTCTATGATTTAAGGGGAAGAACATAACCAGGGCAAATTTATTCTCAACACACCTCTTCTGGTGAAGTTTGTTGTGTGATCATTGCATCCAGGAAGTCGTACATGTACTGTACAAAAAACAACAATGATGTGTCAAAATTCATCTTGACAAGTATTTATCAAAAGAAAAGGCAGTCACAAATGAAAGTTTTGACTCACTGGTGTGAGGAATTTGTAAGTCAGGTGAGCATTCTCCGCCAACACATCGGCCGCCAGATCAAAATACTGCAAAAGAACACCATCAAAATCTTTCAGGGTTATTAGGTCTTGTACATGATATTAATAATTATTTGTTTAATAAAACTAACCACCTTCAGTTACTGTCAGGATTAATTTCCACTTTCAGGGGGCAACAAACCAAAGGACTTTCAAGGATACAATTTGCTTTCTTCAAGGACTCAATGCAGTGGAAAATCAAACCAAAGGAATGGTTTTTTGTTTTTGTTTTTGTTTTTATTATAACTGTCTTTGTTATGATTTTGTGTCATTACTTCTCTGTCAGTAACAATTTCATTGTATGAGCCACTTGGCAATCTGGTTTGATGCCCTGATCAAAATTTCAAGGACTTCCCAGCACCAAATGCAATTTTCAAGGACTTGCAAGGCCTTGAATTTTAGTTTTGAAATTCAAGGACTTTCAAGGTAAGTACTGTGTATGCTTCCAAAGAGGATTTATTAAAACCTGGAATACTAATCATTGGACACCACCAGACCCTTAAAAACATTTAAAATTTGCTTCTAAAAAAGAAATGACAAACATCACTTCTCACCTGGTATTTAACATAAAGGAGCAAGAGATTCCCAAATGTTTCTAAGGAGAGACAACCAACTACTGGTTGAACATGGAACAATTAAATAGAACGAGCATTGATTGGTATCAAAAATTCTTGGTGTGATAATCCCAAGCATAGTCATTACTTTAACAAAAGGTGTGCAAATACCTGGTGGGAATGGATTCTGTTGCAACAAGAACTGCAGCTTTTCAAACCCCTGAAACATGATTAAGGGTTGGTTAATTACCTTAAAGTTTACACAACAAATCTAACAAATTCAAACCTCTGACGCTATGGTCTTAAATGCTAAAAGTTAGATCAAGCAAGCTTTAGTTTACATAGAAAATGTCCCGTTGGGCTAGATATATGTACCTGGGTAGGACTAGCATCCATGTTCATGAGTGCTTGGTTGTGAAGTGTGACTGGGTCAAGTTCCTGTTGGTTTGTGACAAGTCATGTGCCAATGTTATATTGTATCACCTTCATCTTACCGGTACTATAAAAACGGAATTAAAACATTGCCGATTGCTCACTCATTTTTGGTAGTTCATACCTCCTCAGTTCTAGGTGGCATATCTGTCAAAGCCTCTTGCGCAGAATCAACTGAAAATTAAGTTTGAAATTAACAAAATATTATGTACTAGACTTCCTATTTTACTAAGCTTTTGAAAAAGTTTATAATATCCATGTTCATGAGTGCTTGTTATTATTATAAACCAGGTAAAAGTCACAAAAAATCAAAACACCAAAAGAAAGAATTTGGCAACAGCTTACAGTTCTTAAGTTGGTACTCAATTCCTGCCTTTAGGTTAAATGCCTCAATCAGAGCTGTTTCATGCAAAACCTGAAGAGAAACACAATTTAAATTAATATTTAGAAAAGGATAGGTGACCTGTGGTATCCCAAGAGATACAGTTGACTCGCGATAACTCAAACCCTCAAGACAAAACGGAAATTTTGTCAAGTTACCATATGGGAGTTTGACTTATTGGGTTAAAATAAAATATTGTCAGCCAATTTATTTATCTAAGTATATATGATACGCAACAGGGATGTCAAGGACTGACCTATCGAGACCATTCATGTACAGTTGTAACTTTCGCATGATAAATGGCAATGAAATTTTGGGATTACCTATCCCGAGTGGTGTGAAGAATACACCAGTAATCAAAGAAAGAATTGGGCACGGGGGGAGGGGAGGGGGCAGGAGGACAATTTTTTCCCTCCTTTTCATCACATTTCACAATGTCCTAATTTTTGGCATACCACACCAGGAAGTTCACCCCATAATTTTCATGCAGTTGATTTGGTGGAAATTTGGTTACCACAACTTTGCGAAATGAGCTAAGAACCTATATAAAAGGGCAGTTAAAAGTGTCACCTTGGTGTTACCAACACTCCTGACTTCGATGCCTTCTGTCGTCATCCCAACACTAAGCTCTGTAATAAAAATAACAGGTATTAGTACCACCCAACTAGTGGACTAATGCAAATCCTCCATTTTCATGTCCCTTTGCCCTCAAGGGCCACGGGTCAATACCCCTTTCACCTCATGGGCTATTGACCCGTAGCCCTTGCAGGCTACGGGTCTAATTGTTAAGTAGAACAGGCCCTCCCAATTTTCTTGCATGCAAAAGAGAAAATTCTTTATCTAAACAAACCAACCTGGATGCTCTCTGATTCCTCTTTCAATAATGTCAGCAATGTGTTTTAATGCTGGTGCATACTGCTTCAAGCTATAAAAACACAGTGCTATGTTGTATGATAGGTCTGGAAAGAAACAGAAGATGACAATTCCGTAGATCAGGAACAATGATTTTATTTTAAACGAAATCACCTTTTTCACAACTTGTTTTGGTACCTGGTTGATACCCAAGAATATTCATCGCTGTCTGGAATTTTTGACAAGCCTCAGCAAATCTTCCTTCCTAGAACCAACAAACCATGCTGACCATGAACATCAACATCCGAAAATTCAAAACCATAATCTTTAGACAAGCACAGATAACAGTGTTCTAGCTAGGCCTAAACAAAAGGGCATTCCACCCTGACATTTTCTCATCCACCCTTTCATTTTCCTGAGTGCCCTGTGATTTTTCCGCTTCACCCTCTCATTTGTCTTCTTATTATTATATGTTGAGACACACAAACAGAAAAGCCTTGAGGAAAGTGAAAGAACTGAGTGAGAGACACTCAACTTGTAGACTGTTGACTTCATGAAACAATAAAAATTGTTGCTACTTCAAAGACATGTGAAGCGATACTTTGCTAATTTTGCACATTAATCAAATGTCCGGAATTGAAAGATTATTCATATTTATGAAATGCAAATTTAAAAATATAATAGGTAAATTTCCACCCTTTTATCTTTTTGCCCTGGCTAGAACACCAGATAAACTAAAGCTCTAAAAATAAGACCTCCCTATGGCCATTATACACTACTCTGTAGTGCAGAGTATCGGAATGAGCGGAATGCTATTCTGTTCATTCTGCTCTGACTAGCAGAATGACCGGAATCAACAGAATATGGTTTACTCAGAATACACAAAATATACGTTTTTGGGGATAATTTTGGTGCCCAAATCGTGCGTGGCCACCAAATCTCACTCTTAGTCATCTCCAGACTATTCTGAGTGTTAGTTCTTAGATCACCTCTGCAAGAACCATTCCATTTTCGTAATATACGTTTTTTGGGAAACCTTATTATTACTCTTTTTTTTTTTCTTTTACCTTGTAAAGAAGACATCCGAGATTGACTTCGGTGTCTGGATCGTCAGTCGTACCCTGCTCCACCATACTCTAAAATTACAACAAAGGGCCGGGTTGTTTGAAGCAGGTTTAGCACTAACTATGGGTTAAGTACTATTAAAAGCTACAGGTTGTCATGGTATTTAACCCAGATTAGCGCTAAACTTACATGTACTTCAAACGAAAGTGAAGAATGATCATCGCAGTTAATTTTCCAATTTAAGCAATTGGAAAGGAGAAGCCTGAAAAAATCAGGGCTTCAACGGGATTCGAACCCGTGACCTCCGCGATAAGAACTCACTAAATTGAACACATCATTTCATTCCTCACAGGAGATATGAACACACTAAATTGAATATCGCGGAGGTCACGGGTTCGAATCCCGTTGAAGCCCTGATTTTTTCAGGCTTCTCCTT
>BLFK01001094.1:2063112-2076100 GCA_014634185.1 Astreopora myriophthalma
TCCACCCCCCCTTAGTGTTCATTTGAATTCCAAAGCATTCAATGACAAAAAGCAACACCACTTCACTGTTTGGTGTGTCACTGAAGGTCTACTTAAAGAGTCTTTGTTTTTCTGTTTAGAATTAAACAAGTTATTAGTCAAAAAGAGTTCAGATCCAAGAGAGCTGCAGGTTGTGGAGGCAATGGAGAATATTTGTCAATCAAAATATTTTTCAATATACCACTATTCTCCACCTACTACAATTAAAGCTTGCAAATTTCTTATAGGTGAGTTTCTTTTCTGTGCATTTTGTTGTTTTGTTCTGTTTTTTTTGGTTGGTTGTTTGTTTGTTTGTTTGTTTTTTTGTTGTTTTCATGAATGTGGTGAGATGAGTGGGAAAATGTGCTTGGACACCAAGTCTGCAGTGATTTCACTTGAATTGTTTCACGTATTTCGCCGGTTTGTTCACGAAATTTGTGGCAATTCTCTTGCCGCGATTTTAGAGAGCAATGCAGTAACTGGTGCGATAGTTCTGAAAAAAAAAGATTGTTATAAATCAGGCCAATTTTCCATTTTTATGTTTCATCAGCCCCAGCCCCCTATCATGCATTCCCTTTTTTCTTTAAAAATGAAGGTTTTTCTGCGCATAATCCTGCCGAAAATACACCAAATAAAAGATTTTGTCGTCTACTTTTTTGCGCCTACTTTTTTGAAGTGTCGTGTTTTGTGAGTGTTAAGTTTGCACCTAAAAATTGGACAAACAGGTTTGCCCACTCCCCGGGGGGGGGACTCCGATATGAAACAGACGGGGATGCTCGTCGTCTCGCTTAGGGGTGTAAATTTTGGATTTTGGTCTCGCTAGGGTGTTCGGGCAAAGCTCCAATATTTTATGCCGCCAAGGTCTCGTTTAGGGTTCGTTTAGGGTTTAGGGATCAAAATTTGCTTAAGCCACGCCCAGATTGGTGTCCTTTAGGGGTCACAAGAAGCTGGAGCCACGCCCAGATGGTCTCCTTTAGGGGTTAAATTCAAAATTTCCGACGAGCATCCCTATCTGTTCCATATGGGAGTCCTCCCCCCGGGGCCCACTCATCACTGAGTCGCTCTCGCTGTTACCACAATAGATGATTGACTCTTTGGAGAAATGCTTTCTGTTGATGGCTTGATTATCCCTGCGGACTAAAGATGACCTTTGACGATCGGGGATATGTGAGCAATGCTCATTTCAAGAATCGTTCTTGCATCAATACTAGATTTAAAAAGCGTCTGCCTGTTTGTAGAGGTCATAAAATGCAGACATTTTCACGTATTTCTTTCCTTATTTTTCGCAGAAAAGTACGAAGAGGAAATAGAACAGTTGTTGATAAAGAATACTGGAGATTCAGAGAAGGAAGTGTGCTACAAGATGACAAAGGCGTGTGAAGGTGTTGATAGAACTAAGAAAGAAAAGGAAGATATCGACGTCAAGTTCAACGATCAAAAACAGAAAGTGACAACAAGGAAGGCGCCACAGACTAACGACGATGGTATTCAGAGAATGAATGTGGATATCAATGATCCCGGCGCCGCCGAGCGACTGGCGGAGCAAATAAAACAACAGATTGGTCAGGGAGGTTTTGGCGCGGGCGGTGGCGATGATGATGACGATGATGATGACGAAAACGAAGATGATGACGAGGATGAAGAAACAGATGGTAGTGAAGATGCCAGATCACCAAAAGAAAAAACGGAATTGTAAACAGTTGTACGGCGTGAATGTTCACCTCCATTGCCTAAACAGAACCAAATGGGGTCAGTTGGTGTCCACAAATGACATCAATTCAATTGTCCTTATAAACAGTTTTCTTGTCGACGTTGTAAAAATAAGATTATCATGGAAATTTTTTATTTGCTACAATGCAAAAAAAATATCCAGTCAGAGAAATTTTTAAAGTCATTATCAGAATCTAATAATATATACTGGGCTATTGACCTTTGTTCAAAATTAAACCTTGTCTTTCCGGCTTTTCTTGTTCCTTTATCGTTTCATTTATTGTGATCTTCAACTTTTCGATGGCGTATGGCTAGTGAAGAGAGGAAAACACGCAAACCTGTGAAAAAAGGGGCCTTCCGCGAGGGGTAACTATTTAAGCGCTGTTTAGCATAAATGAATAGACAAAGGATTCACTGGTGTTTCAGAACGTAAAGTTCATAAGAGAGAGATGGATAACAGATCATTCCAATTTCGCAACTCCGAAAAAGGTAGCCTACCGAAATCTTTGATCGCAATCACAATACTCGTGATCTGTTCTCAAATAAAAGGAATTTCGTGTATAAAAACTCTGGTATAAAGAGTAAAATGTAATATACGTCTTCATTCAAGTACACCAAACTTTCAGATGTTCCCTGGTTTTTAACAGTCAAGTTTATAATTCCCCTAGACCGCTGGATAAAAAAAAAACTCAACGGCGCCATTGTGCAAGGTTAGCCTCAACCTGAGGAAAAACGTCCACAAACACCAGCAAGAATGTGCTGAATCATAAAAGAAAACTAGACGTAGAAGGGTAAGAATTGTCGCCTGTACGCTTCAGGTTGAGGTCAACCCTGTACAAATGCGTCTTTTGTATTTTTATCCAGCCGTTTTGGTGAATTCGAAACATTGTACATAGCCTATAGTAACCTGAGCGGCCAAGCTCTTCGTTGTTTTCGAACTTTGACGGCACACTGAGAGGCTCTAGTTCCCAGGGTCTCGTACTTAGCTTGTATGGGCAGCTGGTTATCTCCTCATCCTAAACCACTAAACGCTACTTTTGGCTGTTGTAGGTTTACAGTTAGAAATAATAACGCCAGACGCAAAGCGGACCCCGCATCTCAGAGAAACCATCTCCGTTTCGATCAAAATTTATAATGTCAGTTCAGTTGACGATTATTTAATACAACATTTGTTTTAGTCACAACAGTCGTTGAACTATTTTAATTTTTTTTCTGGGCTGTTCAAAGCCTAAAATTACTACAATATTGCCGATCTAACTGTCAAAATAAATGGGCTGTGCCTTAATTTTGCTTATGTGATTTCTAGACTAATATAGACCAATCTAGCTAATTTTTAATTCGCCTTGGGTGTTTATAGCACTGGAAAGATTAAACTACTAACATAAACAAAATCTAACGCAGGGAACATATTCTTCTGTATAACCACTTAACGAGAACATGTCTCAGTATTTTTCCTGCTGCTTTTTCCTCAGTAAGATTCTCACGGATTTTCTTTTCCGATGTTTTGCAGCCGCTGCGTTCTTTCTTCTTTCACGACATCCAATGTTTACAGTTTCCTTCAAGCAGGCTTGATTTATAACTTCGAATAATAACACATTTGTCCTTTTTTGAGAAAGCTCTGTGCGTTGGTTGAGGGCCTTGTCGCGTCTTTCTTGTCAAAGAATTGTGCATTTCTGCTTCTCGGCGAACGGATTTTCCCTTCTTTCCGGAGGATGAATGAGAGGATCCTTCGTGCCGTTTTGCGTACAATAGTCCTTCAACCTGGAAGAAATATTAATAATATTAATCATTATCATTATTATTATTATTATTATTATAATTATTATTATTATTATTAGCATTACAATTTTGTTTTTAAGGGATCGTTTGTCCACTCAAAAAACAACAACTGAATCATAAATCTTTGCAAGTCCACCGGAAAATCCGAAGACGGCGTTTGAACGGCTTTCTCATGCTCGCGCACGTTATTCAATTAAGGTAAGTCTGAAACCTTCTTTTTTCATTGGCTCGTGTTATGATACAGGAATAGTCTGTTCTGACAAAATTTCCTCAATTGATTCGTTTCCTCAATTTTTCTTCTCCCGAGAAAACACCCGTATTCCAGTTACACATTGAAGCCTCAAAATGAATATTACCCAGGTGTCTGAAAAAAACAGTTTTACCGGTTTCAACGGCTTTGTTTTTGTTTCCATTCAGTTTGCGCGAATTTTGAGGCGAAATTTCTCGATAGATAAGGCGTTCCTTAAGATTACAAAGACAGGGATTCTATCTTTTAGAAACAGCGGAATCGACATGTGAAAAATCAAAGGTAGTCGAAAAGAGCACTGACATTATTTCAACCTTTTGCCGAACTGGTAGTAAAAAAAAAATTAGAATAGAGCGCCGCAAACTATATCGACGCCGTTTAGAAAACCGCATTTAAATCGTTTTTTATAAATATACTATTTAACAAAAGCGTTAACCGAGTGATTTTCGTACAGATGTTTAAATTGCGGCAAACTAACTTTTAGATGAGTAAAATAGCCCGATTTTGGACATGAACCATCCCTACATAATACTAACGTCGGAGTTTACAAATTTAAATGTCGAGACTGCCCCTGACTTACTCGTTACTGCATATAGACACGGGCATTCGGGAAATTCGCAGCTGGTCTCTCAAGCTTTCAACAGTTTTCATCATCTGAGTCCTGTCCATACTGCAGTGACGCACGGAGAGTATAACGCCTGAACTCTCGAAAAAGTAATGCTTTTCTATAAGCCTGCAAATATTAAGCACAACACAGAACACGGTCGCTTTCTGTAATCCGTGTGTTGGCAAGTGGAGATCATGCAAAGCTTTTAAGATTAACGTCGTTTCATTGGTTGTCGAGAACAATGCCAGCGAAAGTGAGCAATTAACATGAGAAATAAACCAATGAGAAATTCGAACGGAGACAACTAAATGCTAATACCAATGTACAGGTGTATTGCTGACGGTAGTTTGATCGCAGATAGATCGCTCGAGCGTATGCCCTTATTTCTTTTTCACCCAGAAAGCTCTGTCAAATCTTCCCTATTCGTTTCTAAATTGTAACCTGTGTGTTTTCAAGCGAATTTTATTCAATATTTGGGTGGTATCTGCACGAACAATGATTGGTTCTTGCGAAATACAAATTTGTAGTCTTCTGTTTTTTTTTTTTCCGTTGGCAGAGGTGAAATTCATCTTTTAATATATGTTAATTTGAATTTTTATTTCCTCCCTCAAATGTTTTCCAACATTCTATTGTTGTTTAAATTTAAGCGAGGTATTGTTTTTACCGGCGGTTAGCAATGTAATCATTGGGTATTTTAAATCCCAGCCTTGATCTCTGCAAACGTACAGCGAAAATTTTTTAATTAAACCTATTCTAGCTAAGTACAAAAGTGGCTAAAATTTGATGAAACGCACATTCCCAAATTTCTCAGTCAAACTTTATATCATTGGACCGCATCAGGAAGGGCCGCATATTTGTATCATTTGTTGTCACATGGTTAAGTTTCTGACGGATAAACTTCAGTCAAGTAAATCCTGAGATCACGTTTCTCTAGGCAATCAAGGGGCCAATCGGTGACATTGACATCAAGCTCGTGCTGTCATAAAATACTGTCGTTTCCCGATCTTTTAACCTCGTGATCAGCGCAGTATAAATCTTACGGCACGTTGCAGGCTTACGGCACTAACGTTTCTTCATATGACGACTATAAGAAGAAAACTGGCAACTTTTATCGATAATAAGTGATTTTTTTATTATCATCTTATTGATTTCGGTCGTTTAGCTCCCGAGCCAAATGAGCCGTAATAATTTCCGCAGAATCATTTGAAACCGCTTTCACTTTTGCCAAAATTTTCAACGACATTACTGGTCCACAATGAAAATGAGACTGATATTCTCGGGGAAACGAAAAACAGATGGAATTTTTGGCGATTGAGTGACTATGAATTAGCCTGAAGCGTCGCAACAACGACAGACCCTGGGTAGCAGAAGCCGTACTTCATAGCTTCACTTGAGAAGCCGTACTACAAAGCGAGAGCTTACGGGTAGCGACTGGAGCGTGTATGAGCTGGGTGTAGCACGTGATTACTCATTCCGTTGCCAGATCTACCGACACCTCATAGTTACAATCTTCAAGGTTTGCCTGTGAAGCCCGGTAGGATAAGCCGTTAATTTTTCGTAGCTGAGCCTTGATTGGTCTTGGTTCCTTCTCACATTTCCCTGATGCCCTTTTCTTTCCAGAAGGGGTTTTTGACGGCAGGTCTTTTCTTGGCCTTAGTTCTAGCCGCAGTTGTAATTGTGAGCGGCTGCCCAGCTTTTGGTATTCGTTTTCTAGAGGTAATGATGGCTAGTTGCCGCGTAGTCTACATTGTTTAGCGTTAGTTTCCCCCTACGTTTTCTGTAGGTAGCTTTCCTCAACATTCATGGATGTAACTTTTAAGACACCGATGCTCGGCCTAAATGTCCAAAATAAATGAACCTAATGGTATATGCCTTGCGTCTGTCGTGTAGCGAAGCTGAAACATTTCATTTTTACCCCCAACGATTCCAAATTATGGCGGACCTGCTCCAGATTTCTACAGCTGGCCTTTTTATCAATCAACTGATATGCATAGGGTTCGACTCATTAGAACACGGTGTAATTTCCCGTTCCCCCTGAAAGGACTGGCCAAACCGCAGTCGTATCGAACGGTCATATCATTTGCATTTACCTCATTTAACTTTTCCTCGGATTAAGATCCGGACTCGAAGATCTAAATCTAGATCTCCCAATCGAAAGTACCCTGAGTTAACCAACGCAGCCAATAGCGCCCTTTGCCAGATCTTGCTGGTCCGGCATGCGATACGAACTAGGCAAACGTGTCGGTAAAGTATCATCGCTTATCGCTTTCAGTGACCGCCGTTTACCCCAGGAGTTGAACCACGTGATGGTTCTGAGGAGAACTTTTATTGTCATAAAATACTTCAGCCTACCGCCGACGTTGACAGTGCAATCCGCTAACTTTCGTAACAAATCGGTCAGGCCTACAACACGTGTTTTAGTCAGCGGCCACTTAAAACCCTCTAGTGTAAAAAAAACAATCTGTGTTGCTTGTGGTCTTCCTGAACAAACTCACGTTGACAGCTGTGATTATCTTTTTCTCTGCAAATGATCGCTTTTTTTAAAAGGCGCGCTGCCTTGAATTAAATTATACCATAGCATAGTTGGCAAATCTATCACAGCTCGTACCCTATATGACTGTAACCGATATTGCCTTACACTGATATGCTTGAAATAAATAGCTTGCAATCTTCAGTTGATGTTCCCACTGCAAGGCCACAAGTGGGTCCTTGGGGAACTCAGCCCTCGCCCTGACAGATTATACAGTTTAGAGTTTTCACCAATTTGTTTGCTGCTGACCAATTGAATAAAGGAATCATGATTTTAAAGGCTGTTTCTGAAGTGTTGATATTACAACATTTGCACTAATAGCACGCGACCACGTTTGTTGTTGCAATATTTCAAGCACAGTTAATTTTAAATTAAAGAATACTGATAAGGTTTGTGAACAGTTCGATCAAAATTAACCTTCTTTTTAGTATCGGAGCATTTGCAGCTTTGCCACGTTTTGTTCGAAGTAATTTTTTGTAATTAACTTGGGGATCTATTGCAGAGCATAAGCAGAAAAAAAATACAAAATGTCCAAAAAGCAGCCCAGTTGTTCAAAAGGTCATCAAAGGTGGATAGCGCTATCCAATGGATAAAATTCCAACCACTGGATAACTCAATTGGATTTGCTAGCATTTACCCGCTGGATAGCGATTTATCAGGCCTCGGTTATTCGAAGGGTGGATAGCGCTATCCACTGGATAAATCACTATCCATTGGATAACTCAATTAGTTTTGCCAGCACTTATCCCCTGTGTAGTGATTTATCCGGTGGATAGCGCTATCCACTCCTCAAACAACTGGGGCCTGGTGGATAGTGTTATCCACATTTCGAACAACTTGCCGGGCTAGGGGACAGTTTCTTGAAGGTCCCGAAACTTTCCGGCGTATTTCGGGTGCCACAATTCTCTCTTTATTTTGAAAAGGAAAACGTTTTAAGCCATGAAGCTTTGCCATTGGTTTGTTCTTTCCTACTGTTGAAAGCATACTCGCAGACCAGATTTTCGGAATAAGCGGTTCGCAGTTTTACAAATTGCTTTTCTTTAATCACTTGACGTCCACTTGAAGCAGATATCTCGCCAATCTCGTACCCAGAGTCCTCGGGCTCTTTGGTCAGCGGGTGGGCGCCCGGAGAGACACTCTGGGATAATGGACGCCATTTTCCCACAAAATCTGGGACGGTTTCTTTAGAAGTTGTTAAGTAACAGCCAATCAAAAGATTCGAATTTTTTTCATTATCCTAAGGTCTCTCCTGGCGACAACCCGCTGACCAAAGAGCCTGAGGACTCTGGGTACCAGATTGATATCTGGTCTATCTCGCCGACGTGTCACTGTTCACAACTTCCGTGACTGCAGTTCGCGGGCTCCGTGCTCTCGACCAATCAAGGCGAGACACGACGGGTACGTCAAGCCATTTCCGGTCTACGATCCAACGTCTTTGACCTCTTTACCTCGTCTTGCAAGTCGATCAGTCGATTAGTTCGGAGAAGGTGGAACGATGAAGGTTTATCTCGTGTTTTTGCTTGGTTTAGTGGCTATCGCCTTTGGAGATAACGATGATAAACCTAGTAGTGACGAAATCGAAGTAGAGGAGGAGGTCTTGGTGTTAAAAGACTCCAATTTTGACAAAGCTATCAGCGACAATGAGCATATTCTGGTCGAATTTTGTAAGTACACGTAGTACACGCACATGTCTTCGCTTGAATGACGCTACTCGTAAGTTAATACAAGGTACTAACGTGATCTTTGTGTGATATTTTCCCTGGTTTAGATGCCCCTTGGTGTGGACATTGCAAGGCGCTTGCTCCCGAGTACGCGAAAGCTGCCGGAATGCTGAAAGAACAGGGGTCTGCGATCAGGCTTGCAAAAGTCGACGCTACTGCCGAAACCAAAGTAGCTGAAAAATTCGAAGTTCACGGATATCCGACAATCAAATTTTTCAAATCACAAAAACCAGTCGAGTATGGAGGTTAGTTAAACTGTTGATCGCTTATAAAAACTTTTCTCTGGTAGAAAATCTCGTTTGACGCACGTGAATATTTACAACCAGACAGTTCTAAAATATTCATTGTTTAAAAATTTCGTTGTTCTACTAACTGGCTGTTTTAGTTTTTCAAGTCATCACATAACGACAAGCTTAATAACTTTTAGGTATTTTCGTTCAGTGTTTTCTTGTCGTTAAGACACCATAAGCTTGTAAAATCGTAACGAAGGTCATTAACATTTGTGCTTACTGCTCTTTTGTTGTCTTGCGATACAAAGGACTCGAATCGTATCAGCTGAGCTAATAAATACATGTTTATCTCGCTTCTCAGTGATCGCGACTGAAGTTGTTTAGGGGTCCTGTTTAGTGGGCTCCAAACACAGCTTAATATGCTGGAATTCGAAATGTTGCGGTACAACGTCGAACAAAGCTTACCAAGGAAGCGATTACAGCAAGGACAATTAAATGGCAGTTTTGTCATGTTTTCCTCTTGCATGTTGATTCTTAAACAGGAAAATATAAATGCTGTTAAGCCAAAGTTTGAAAATTAAATGGCAGCTGTTATTCTCGCGCATGTTGATTTTAATCAGGAAAATATAAATGCTGTTAAGCCAAAGAATTCATTATATGATAGATAAGTTAACACCACGTGCCCTACCAAGTTAACGATGACTCATCATTGACAGCTTAGGACAGTTTACCCAAATGTGACCTAATTAAAGGCAAATTACTTGCCATTTTTTGTATCCACACGGAATCCTATCAAATACACTCCACTCTAAGAAAATGGTTTGAACCCAGGAGTAACATACCTCAATTGATAACATGCTCTGTGACTTGACGTAATCTTTGGTATTATATTCTCCAAAAAGTAAATGTAACTTGTTCGGTTGTTTTCCACTCGAGTGTTGAAAGTAGTTATGCGATTGCTTTGGTTTGCTCAGTGACTGGACCCCCCCCCCCCCCCCCCCAAAAAAAAAAAAAAAAAAAAAAACATGCAAACTTTTCAGCCAATCAGATGAAAAACTTAAAGTTAGTTACACTTTTTTGTAACACATGCTTACCCATGCTTGATGCTGACTGTCCTTACTTAGTTGGCATTCTTATTGTCTACGAAAACCAGGTCATGAGTTGGTTTGATTTGTGATTGCCTGAAGTGTGTATTTATTTCTTTCAAAACATATTTGGTTTTGGTTTTATGACAGCCAACTGCTTTAAAATAGTTTCTTAATTGTTAAAGATAGAATTTAGAGGGTCTATTAAAAGGGTCCGTGCATTCCGCAACCTGCCATACTCTGTTCTTCCCAGACCGCAAACTGCCTTCGTTTTCTTCTAAAGACCGAACCGCACAATAATTTCTTGACCGTAAACCGCCGAAAAACAAAACGCTTGTTCCCGAGAACCGACACTCAAAATAGTGTAATAGACCTTCAATTTGGCCAAGGTGTTTTATTTGCTTAAGCTGGTCTGTTCATTGACACCATTGTAGGTGGTCGTACTGCTACAGAAATCATCACCTGGTTGGAAAAGAAGACTGGCCCACCAGCGAAAGAGTTGAAAACTGCTGATGAAATCAAGGCATTCACTGAAAAAGGTGATGTCATTGTTGTCGGTTTCTACAAAGACAAAGAATCTGATGCTGCAAAAGCTTTCATCGGGGCCGCTGAAGATATTGATGATGTCGAGTTTGGAATCGTCCATGATGATACTTTGGCAAAAGAGCACAAGGTGGAAGGAGAAAGTTTTGTGCTTTTCAAAAAGGTATAGTTATTTGAGTGGATTGTTTCATCCAAGTCATTTTTGCCTCTTGAGGTTTGTTCTTTCAGGTATTACTTGAGGTTTTGCTCAGTGTGGTTTCAAGTCTTTCTATTCTTATTGCACTTGATGGTGGTTGTTATTGCATTTCCCGGTTGTTGATAGCAAGATTTCTGTTAATTTAAATTGGTCTTAACATTACCTTGGGCAATAATTCTTAATCTATGCAATTCAGCACCTTATAAAGACTAAAAATAAAAATAAATGTCTGAAACTGCATTAGAATTGTTAAAAAGATGTGTGTACAGCAACACCAGAAGGTGCTTGTATTATTTTGTTATTGCTGTATGTTCTTTGGAACATTAAGACGAGTGGTCATAGATGTGCTCTTTCTGGATTTTTAGTTTGACGAGGGACGAGCTGACTATGATGGAGAACATGATACACTCAGTATCAGCCAGTTCATCAAGGCTAATCAACTTCCACTCGTTACAGAGTTTAATGATGAGGTAAGTAGAGAGGTATATAATTATATATGATGACTTGTTTGGAAGGTTAGCCCACTGCATATGCTTTCCCGTAGTGAAATGACTTCCGTAGCTTAGCAGGTGTATACACATGAAGGGCAAAGTTTTAGCAGGAACGAGTAAGTGAGAAGCTCGTAATATGCTTTGTCTTTTTTTTTCCAGAATGCTCCTAAGATTTTTGGTGGAGATGTGAAGAAACATGTCTTGCTCTTTGCTAGCAAGAAGGCAGATGCCTTCCAGGATATCCACAAGGACTTCTCAACTGTTGCCAAAGGCTTTAAAGGAAAGGTTCTCTTTGTTCTTGTTGACGCAGATGTGGAAGAGAATAGCCGTATTTCTGAATTCTTTGGAATCGATGCTAAAGAGATCCCAACTGTCCGCCTGATCGATCTGGGTAATGATGACATGGCTAAATACAAACCACAAACAACAGAACTTACGGCTGGCAATGTGGAGGCTTTTGTCCAGGATGTCTTAGATGGAAAACTTAAGGTATCTATTTAACTCTTATTGTTGCAGGATGATATTCCTTGTTTGTAATGGTGGTGTTTTCAGGGGTAATGGTGGAATTTGGGGAAGAGGGCCTTGGTCTGTGTCCAGTCTACAACTGTGGCGAGATGTCAATGGGTGGGTTTACCAAATGAAACATTGGCAACCCAGCCAGATTTGTGTCGTAATCAAGAATTAGGGAAGCACTTTCTTCCTGACAAATTTGAAGTCATTCCGGAACTTTTATTAACTCTTGTAAATAATGTGTTGTCCAGGTTTTTTGTGTGGAGAGTGTGTCTTGCAATAACTGCTTGGGCACAATTCGATGGTACTGCCCTCATATTTTTTGTTGGTGGCTGCTATTTGTAGTTTTTAGGCCTGCCATTTCTTTACATCTAATTCCTAGTTCACTGCCTTTTTAATAGTGCAAAAGTCTTCTGATGATAATTAGTTTTTGCATATGAATGAAAACTCATCTTCATAATAAAGACCTCGCACTTAGCGTCACTTTGAAGAAGAGGGTGAAGTGAGTTTGGAAATGGCCTATTTGCTTATGTTATGTGATCATTTGTGATTTTGTCGAAATCTCAATAAATTTTGCAATTAATCACAGGTTCACTTGCTCAGCCAAGACATTCCTGAGGACTGGGATGCAAAGCCTGTAAAGGTTCTGGTTGGAAAGAACTTTGATGAAGTCGCAAAGGACAAAACCAAAGCAGTTTTTGTTGAATTCTGTAAGGATGCATCTCTGTGTAGTTCTTAGTTCCAAGTTCATAGCTGCCACCTACATGTGTATTATCAAAAACCCAAGAAATCAGTTGCTTGAAATAATTATAGTGCTCAGAAAGTTTTTGTCCTGGTCTAGATGCCCCATGGTGTGGACACTGTAAGAAGCTAGCCCCAATCTGGGATGAACTTGGAGAGAAATTCAAGGATCGTGAAGATATTGTAATTGCCAAGATGGATTCAACTGCCAATGAAGTAGAAAGTGTGAAGATTCAGAGTTTCCCTACACTTAAATATTTTCCCAAAGATAGCGATGAGGTAAGCTTCCATTAAGAAGAGCGACAAAGTCAGTGTTGTGCGTGTGCTTGGTTAGTATCGTGACTAGTTTTCTTCTGAGGAGTCTTCTTGTGCAGAGCAAAGGTTTGGTATTATCCACTGAGGTTATGAGGTAAATAAAATAGGCCTGATAATGAGATTTAATAGACCATGTTTTGAGCATTAAAGCTTTGTCAGAAATGTATATGCATATACAGTGGCCCATCTGTGGCATCAACTAAATTGATTACATATCTCAGTGTTACGATCATCACTAATGTGAGACCACAGCTTCTTAGGAAAT
>BLFK01001094.1:2089628-2105210 GCA_014634185.1 Astreopora myriophthalma
GAGAGAGAGAGAGAGAGAGAGAGAGAGAGAGAGAGAGAGAGAGAGAGAGAGAGAGAGAGAGAGAGAGAGAGAGAGAGAGAGAGAGAGAGAGAGAGAGAGAGAGAGAGAGAGAGAGAGAGAGAGAGAGAGAGAGAGAGAGAGAGAGACAGAGAGAGAGAGAGACAGAGAGAGAGAGAGAGACAGAGAGAGAGAGAGAGACGTTCCAGGGGAAGGGAACGAATTGGAACGAGGTTGGTTACGGTTAGAGTCACGTGTTACCACCTGGTGTTACGGATTTGTCTTCAAACAATAAACATAACTTCGGGGCCCTGAGGAATGAAATTAGTACACGGAATGAGTTTTTACCCGGAGCCCCGCGATGATGACCTTTGTGTAACGGAATGCAAATTAGCTATTAGGAAAACTGTGTTAGTTGCCAAAAATTGGCATTAAAAATCAGTACTCTTACAGGGGGTAATATGTTTGACATGAAACATCACGCACGATAACCACCCACACACCTCCGCCGGCTAATCAAGGTCAGGCGTAGAAAGAGTCTCCAAAACATACTTTATATCTACTGGTTTTGAAACGGTTTTATTTCGATGCCTACTCTACTAAGTTCAGGAAGCCTAATCTTGTGTTTTCCGAGTTAAAACACTGATTATTTGCAATAGCACCGAATGAATTGGATATGTTCTGGGAGCTTTGAGGGAAGATAAACATATTAGTTGAAAAGAATTTCCGTCTTAAACCTTCATCGAAACAAAAGGTGCTACGACACCATTTCCGGCGCTCGAACAATGCCTTTGTCACAGTTTCCCGAACAGGCGATGAAGTATCGACGAGTTGCAGCTTTTATGGCATTGTGCACTTTCTAAAATTGAATAATCATCGTCATATAATTTTCAGGTTGTATACAAAACAACTTTTTATCCGAGCGAAAGTGTTCTCTATTGCGTGTCACCCACTAAAAGAATGAATAGTTTAAATGCCTCTTTGGCATTCCAAGCGTCTATTTGTCTGTTTTTGTTTCCCCAAAATATATCAATCCTGATCTAGAAGGATTACAGTCATTGGCTTGGCACCGAAAGATTGTTTTTCGAATAAATAAAGTCCTTTCTGATTTACCGCTAAGTACTGAAAATGCTATTAAAAAACAGAGGGACAGAATTCGCAGATTCTGCTATGAATGCCACTGATACTGGTAATCGAACACGTCAGTTAATGGAACAATGTTTGCTGTGTCACCTTGAGTACTTCGCCGGCGCTGAAGAGCGACGACAGTAGCGAATAAGAGCCTGTAAATTTGTAAACATACAATTATTATAGAATATCGCTGAGCTGGGCGATTCCGTGTCAAATACTGCAAATTAGACAAAATATGAAAACCATCACTCGCACTCGTTCAGTCACACGCCGTCGCGTGCGGATCTGTCCCGTTTGAAAAGATTTTTTCCTCGGAAGTGCCACATTGAGTGGATTTCCCGCGAAGTTCGATTATCATCCTATCACGCTCCGACAACCAATAAAAAGGCTCCGTTCCCACGCCTTGTCAGCCTTGATTGACCAATAGAAAACCTATTCAAACAATCATTGATTGTCCTTTCAACTGTCACCCAACGGCGTTTACTTACACGGGACGGCTACACATTTCATCGACTAGTTTTTTAGTTAATTCACCGTGGGCGATATCTTTGATGATTGTAGGGCCGTGGTGGCTGGAATAGTTTCTTTTCCCTCTTCTTCTAACCGAACCAGTGCAACTTGTATCTTTCCTTCTTCATATCACCCGTCACAACCGTGTTTCTTGCCGCGAAAAGCCCTCGGGAAGAGCTCATTTTCCCGGTTTACCAGACTGATCAATTTCATCAACGGGGTGAGTCACTTACGTACAAAACTGCTCGTTTGCTTATTTTATGTTTGTGTTTATCTAACTAAGAATCTTATAGCTATTTCAGCAATACAACTATATTTTGGCCTGTTAATGACCTGTTTACCGTACAGATTTGATATTATTCGCAATTGTTGCCCCATATATAAAAACCCTTGAAGGCATTTCTAAACAGAACGTTTTATATTCAATTATCTGCCTCCCAGTATGAAGACGAAAAAATATTAAGCCTTCGATTCAGGTGAAATGGCTGCAAGCCGTTGTTATTGTTTACGTTTTTGCACCTAGGCTGTTCATAAAAGGTACTTCTAATATACAATATACATACTGTCAAGCGTCGCTAGCTGTTTTCTCGCTGTTATTGAAACATGTTGAAAGTTTATGTTTCCTTCAAGGTGTAAAATCCATATTTTTGTTCCTCTCGAGAAATGTTGTCAGTATCTTTGTTTTGAATAAGCGAAATTAAAAGTAAGTGCTTCTATAAACACTACAAAAATAAAGAATAACAGGTTCTTTTTGCTTGGAAAAATGGAAGTAAATTGTACATTTTTCGCTGAAGGCTACGGGTTCACGCACTTCCGCTCTATCCTGCAAAGGTCGACAACAATTTTTCTATTGTGCGTGATATTAATTGACCACATCCGCACATTTGTAAGACAGTCTGAAGGTGCTTACTGCGGTAAATTTTCCAGCAGATGTTTTGAGGACCACCCAAAATACCAATAAAAATGAACTATTTTTTTAACGCTTTTTGAAGAGTGAATTGAATGGCGTTACGCATGATGAAAATTGGTTTGCATAATATTGCATCAGCTGTTCTCCGTCTTGCGCTCATACTTATTGCTTGTGTGTATTTATACGTTCAGGAATTTGGTAATCCTTGGGCACAGCGAAGCACTAATCTTTTTACGAGAGGCAGAGAGGCAGAGTATTAAAATACTCTGCATCTCGTCCAAAAGCGTGCCGAGAATTCAGTCACCAATCCTGTTCAAGATGTCTAAGACCTTGTCTAGACATCTTAAAAAGATAAGGCAATCCTAAGTAAGGCGACAAACTGTCAACACGCTTAACCCCCACCCCATGCTGACTGTAGAGCGATTATAGCCAGAACTTGAAAGTGTACGGTATGCTGGAAAGCTGGAATGGTTGTCGGTTTAATAGATTTAAATCACAACATTCTGGAGCTGTTACTTTGCAGCGCAACATTTTCTGGCTTTTAAAAATCTTTCCTTGTCTTTTTACATTTTATGCTGATTTTGATATTTTAAAAATAATTATTGTATTGTGTGATAGAAAACATGAACTGAAGGTCTACTTTGTGGGCTATTTGTTTTCTATTGACTTATCAGATGTTGATAAAAAGAAGCTCTCTTCCTTCCCCATATTCTCATGCTCCTTGAAAAGGGCTTAGATAGAGTTGCCGATCTACTTCAACACCATATCATCTATTTTTGTCTTTCACAGTTTCTGTCATTTCATGGCAAATTTAAGGAGGGGGGTTTCTCAATTTTTCACTCAGCTGTGTCAGCAAAGATTCTCAATAAATTGAGTTATTCTTGAAAGGGTACACAGCTTTCCATCTTTTGTCAGTAATTTGCCATGAAAAAGGATATGTTGTAGTGCATTTTCTAACATTTCGGAAGAAAAAATACAACTTAGTGTTATTTTTCTTGATTTGAGATATTTGCCAGGTGGAGACTAGAAGTCCCCTAGGAATTCAGCTATCACCTTGTGTGGATGACCAGGCATAACTTCTGAACATGTGGAATGAAAACTTCACTAAATTAAGCTTAATCCTGTTAATTAATAGTTGATCAACTTAACTAAACTTAACATCATATTGGTTATTTTCAGCATTACAGGACTGACTCTTCTGAAGAATATGACTGCACCTCCTGATAGCATTGGACGAGCACTGTCCTTCATAGCATCTGCCAATCAAGAGCTCCGAAAACAGCACTCTGAAGAAGCTGCCATTCAGTTTTGCAAGGGATATGCTTTGGAACCTGGCCTTGTGAGAGATCACCTGGTCACATTGTCTCAGAACCACTTGGAATTCGTAATTTCTACCCTGGAGGACTGGTGCGTGTGTCATAGCGCCGATTCAACGCTCTCTTTGCTCAAATCTGGTATAACCGTGTCAATTGAAGAAATTTGCGATCTGATTACGTCACCGGGGCTTCGCCCTGACAGTCGGGTGGCGTGGACCACGAAACTTCGATCGCAAATGAGAAAGCAAAGCTACTTTGAAGCTGTTAAAACTTGCTTTGACGCTTTGAGGAATTTACGTAATCATAGAGATGCGGTATTTTTTCTTGTGGAACGCGCTATGGCATATCTGCTAATGAGAGAGAAAAGTTGTGCTGTGAAAGACTTAACTGATGCCTGTGGCAAGGACTTTGAAGCTTCCATAGCATGCACTAAAGAAACTGCAGCTCAGATGATGCCTGTTGTTTTAGAAGCGCTTTATGAAGTCATAGCCACTCTTGCACAAAAGTCGAACAGCTACAGTATGGAGGAACGATTGTTTTTAGTCAAGATTGATCGCATTGTTGTTGGATTGAATCCCGCCGACATTGCTACCCTGGAGGACTGCGCGAGTCACATGATCAAACTGAATCAGTTTAAAGAAGCGGCCGCTCTGTTGTCAGACGGAATAGATCGTCTGACCTCTGCCGGGAAAAGAGAGAGCGAAGGTTTAGAGCTGTTTCTGCACCGCGCGCAATGCCATTTAGCTCTTCAACAAACGGAACTCGCAGTCAATGATTATCTCAGTGCGGTATCCATTGACGACGACATTGCTCGCATCACGATACTAGCTTTACCCTCGCAGCTACAGGATACCGTCGCCTCGCTTGCAAAGCGAACTGCTTCAGAGTTACTCTCTCACTATCACCTCAAGGCTAAGATGATCAGCACATGCTCAGTTGATTCTAAGACAACCGCCGACAGCCTCCTCAGAGCAGCGCAGATGTACCGACTTCTGTACCTGTTGGACGGCAATAATGTGGACGCATTGATCAACGCTGCGGAGTGCCTGAGACTTCTCGATAACGACGCGGAAGCTATCAAGACGCTAAACCTGGTGCTAGAACTGCGTCCAACGTGTTCCAAGGCTTACTACACACGCGCGTTTTGTTACATGAAAAGCGCCGACATGAGCAATGCACTCACCGACTTTACTACCACCCTAGATCTTCAGCCCAACTTTGTGCAGGCGTTTTGTGGTCGCGCATTTGTTTGGCTTATGAACGGACAGTTGGAGAAAGCTGCCAATGATCTAAAAAGTGCCAGCGGGATATCCATAGCTGCCACGGTGACTTGGATCACAGAGCTGTCAGAGTACGGACAGGAAACACTGAAGAATCAATTAAAAGAATACTTAATAATGACCTCAAAGAAACTTCAGCGTTGCGCGGACTCGCGCATGGATACCTCGCTTATTCCCTTAGGTGACGTCTTAACTCGCGCGTTTTCTACGGACTTCGAGTGTCATCTTGTTTTTGTGGAGATTTTGCAGTCGCTATGTAAAATGGACGAAGCCCAAGCGATTCTAGTGCGATTGATAAAATACAACCCCGATGACTATCTCGCAACTCTCCACTTAGCGGCCTTGAAAATGAGAAGAAACAGAACAGCTGACGCACTTGAAGACATTTGTGTCATTCTGAGAACGATTGGGGAGGAGAAGCTTATGAGCGCTATGCTGAGATTACCAGAGGGTGACCGCGCGCGCTTGTCACGGGAGGCGCATTGTGAGGGTGTTCAAAGGTTCAACGCCTGTTCTGGGGATGCTTCCGCAGAATGGTATTTCTCTTTAGCAATTGCCGCTTCTCCAAACAAGGCTTGTGAATCGTACGCGTGGCGCGCGAAATTGAGAATTTTGAAAGGAGAAATTGACTTGGCTATCATTGATTTAAGTTTCGTTCTGAACAAGAAACCAAACTACGTTGACGTACTTTGTCAGAGAGGATTATTGTTGACTCAAAAGAAAAATCTGAAAGCAAGTTACCAAGACTTGCTTCATGCCCTACTTCTTAATACTCAAGCGCTGAAGAATTTTATTCTCTCACTCCAGGAAAATCCCAAACAGCTTCTTCTAGCGTCCCTAGAAAACTGTGCTCAGCTACTATTTTCTCATTACCTTACTAGGGGTTTCCGTTCCAAATGTATTCTGATACTCTGTCAGTTACTGGTTGAAGTCAGTGCAGATGCGTTGTCTTATCACTGTATGTACGCTGATGGGCTCATCATCTTTGAAGATTACCGAAGAGCTGCCGAAGAGCTCGACATCGCCGAAGGACTCTGCCCCGAAGATGTGTCGGTTCTTAGCCGAAGTGGACTAGTTCGTGTAAAGTTAGGCGAAATTGAAGTTTCAGCAGCAAAGTTTCAAAGAGTGGCTCAACTCGATTTCGAAGCAATGAAGTTTGCGCTGAGTACCTTGAACGAATCACAAAAAGAATGCTTAGTCAAAGAATCACTGAAGAGAGCTCATGAGCTCACTAGCACTAATGAAAACAAAGAGGCACTTGGATTTTTTACTGTTGCGATAGCCGCGTCCAGTGGTCAGCAGCGAGAGGTTTTGCGCATGCGTTCTAAGTGTTTTGAACGCCTTCGGTGCTATCAGCAAGCTGTTGATGACCTGACAACTGTCATTACATCTGGGGCTTTACCTGTTGTTGGTGATCTCATCACACGCGCAAACCTTCACTTACTCAACGACAATGTTAAGAGCGCATCCTTAGACTTTGTTAATGCTATGGATACTCAAGAAGTGACGGCTGTGACTCTCTTGTCATCTTATCCTGGTAGAGAAACAGTTGTGAGAGCGTTTCTCAAGGCTGCGACCGCAGATTTTAACTGCAAGAAGTTTGCAGACGGACTTAGAATTTGCACTTTCGGTCTCGAGCTAGACCCCAACAATTCCGAGTTAAAAAACCTAAAGCGCAAGTGTGAGTTTGCAGTGAGCAACAAGTGTTTTATTCAGTGAGTGGGTTGACGAGCAATCGATCTTTTCTTTCATGCACAGAGTATTCGGAAACTGAGACACGGACTTGACGACGACCATACGTTTACATGCTTCCTCGTGTGAACCTTGCATACATGGAGTTTTGGCCTGGAAGGCAATTATCGCGCGTGCCAGTGCAGATCAGTGCAGGATTTGGCTCGACCATGTCCTGGGTCAAAGCCGGACGACGCATAGGCCAACGAACACGCTATGCAGGCGCTAGTGTTGATTTCGAGCGAGCATCAATGTTTGTTGAGAAAAGACTATTTAGAGAGTAAACAAGGGCTTGATTGCTGGGAAATAGCTTTCCCTGCGGAAACCGGCTACGCTTCTGGATTTTTTCCGTTAGCAGGCGATTTTTGCGCCTGTCAGCGAGTGCGTCTGGCTCGACCCTGGCGGACTTCATACCGTGCGGGCGTCATCATTTTTTTTTTTTTAAACTTGTCCATGTACTTTTTGAAATTAAGATTTGTTTGGCGAATGTTATCATTTAGTTAATTCCACAATCTTCAACAATAATCTGGATTCGCGATGACAATTTTATTTGAGAATATTATAAGGGTGGATTCCTTTGAGACTACTCTGGTATTTGGAAAACAAGTTAATTTTCTATTTAAAGAACAGGTATTCGGAATAAACTAGTTTTGCGAAGGTGGCCAGGAGTCTGAACCCAACATAATATTAACATTTCTGAAGGCTGCTTTCTCTTACGTGTTCCGAGTAACCCATGATTACGGTTCGTTCCGTACATTTTGCTGTCGCCAGCAGAGTAAATGTAATTCTATTCCCTTCATACCGAATTCCCAGACGATAACCGAATATTCCGTGTTTTAAGAGTAGTGTCAAAAGAATGCGCCCTTAGTTCATATTTAAACCAACTAATAAATGAATTCCGATTAAGGTCATTCATTTTCTTGTTGTTGCTGTCAAGTACATAAAAAAATGGCTGCCGCATAACATTCGCCAAACACCATATCCCTCCCTCTCGAGGGATAGCACTTGAATGGCGGACTTCTGCGTCTCTTGGTGGTTATCACTTTCCATCATCAACCCACTTGATAAACCCCGGCCTTTCAGTTCACCGCGAACGCAAACAGTTTCTTCAGAAATTTAAATTTACCCCACAAATCAGCTCTTCACGCAAGATTTTTACATTGTGATTTTTCAGGCTTATTTTACTACAGGTTATTGCACTGTGCGAAACTATTTACACTCCTGGAAGAAACTGCGTTCACGAAAAGAATATAAACATGCCTGTTGGAGCGAATAAATATATGAAAGCAAGACCTTAAATTTACAATTCCAGAGTACGTTTTTAAACTAGCTGGCAGAAAATTGAACACTTTAGCCACAAATAAAATGAAATTGTCTACATTACTGTGGGTTCGGGCAGTTCCATTGCCAAATGCTTTGGGACTTGCTGATTACACAAAACCCTTGCACCACCTTCTAAACCAATCAGGATGAAAACCAGTGGTCACGTGCATTTTCCGGCGACATGGATTTGCGTCGAGTTCCGATCACGTTATTTGATTGGCTGGGTTTGTGATATGGGTTTCATTTTGGTTTTACCACACTCGATAGAAAAATCCCCTAACCTCGTTTGCAGGGCTTTTCTTGATCAACAGCAACCTCGTTCCCAGGGCTTTTCCCCCAATTTCAATGGGAAAAGCCCTGGGAACGAGGTTGGATCAACAGTTGCGCTCGATAGAGGAATGCCATGGGAATGAGTTTGAACGCTCTGAAGAATGCACGAAATAAAAAAAAATTGACGAGGTGGCAAGATTATCAAAACATCCGCTACCCTTAAATACATTTGAAAAAAAAAAGCAAATTGAACTTTTGTTGTCGCGTTGGGGTTTTCACCATTTTGCCAATGGCGCTGTCATGACCGGTTAAGCTTGGTTTCCATATGATCCACGATCTGCGGTCGGTCTGCGTCAGGTCGTAGACATATGGAAACATTTGTGGCCTGCGTCCGCGGCGGTCTGGATGATAGGAATAGTTGTATCTAGTTCTACTATGACGCTTTCGACAAAGGCAATTTGGCAAACGTTTGTCTGGGATGATCTACGGCTTATCGGCGACACACTATTGTTCCTGTTAACACAAGTTTCGTGTACGGTCCAATCAAACTGTAGCCTGCGACCAGCAGACGTATTTCTGGAGAAGGGCGACGACCGGAAATACGTCTGCTGGTCGGAGGCTAGTCAAACTGGAGATAAAGACTCGCCGCACTTTTCCCACTTAAGTCAGGCACTGTTTGTCAATGATAGGTTTTAAATGGAAACAGTTGTTTGTGGTGCCTGCGACCATCTGGCATACGTCCTATCAAAACAGCATCCAAACGTGTTGCAGACAGTTACAGATCGACCATATGGAATCCAGGCTTTACAACAGTGCATGTTAAAACTCGTCATCTGAATCTAGCAACGTGCTATTCTCGTTGCCATACTTGTACCCATGGCCATCTAATACCGTGACTTGCATTCCAGGCCTGATGACATCGAGGTTGTCTACCACGGTGCTTCGGTATGACGTCACATTACTCCCTGGTATCGCGCTTTCCTCGTTGAAACCAGTCTCTTCGTTGACGGTTTTTAGATTCTGCGCATTGGCATAATGCTGATAGGATCTGGAAAAGTTATGGATAGCGTCGTCCACGATGTCTTTGGGATTAATGGTTTGTCGAAGGTTTCTAGATATACTTTTCAAAGCGGTTCCTTGACCACGCTCGTTGAGCTTTCTCTGATGTTGGTAGATGGAATAAGGGAAGGCAAACCTCAGAGCAAAAGCGGCGAAAAACATTTCTATGCACACCACAAAATTTTGGTAGCCCGCTGCAATCGTGCCAGCAGATATATCGTGGTATGTGCGGATGGCACCAGCCTTCTCCAACACAGCTAGCAGTACACCTGAGTTAACAAGAAGTAAGAAAATGAAAGACGGAAATTAATATTGTCTTTAAAGAAACCAAGTATAAAAAAGACAAATGAATCAATGGTTGAATTCATAGATAAACTTTAAACAGATGAAATGATAATTATATGAAATGAATCATATATTGAACTGCGGGTATGAAATCAAATGAAGCTATGATCCTCGCAGTTATGGACGCAATTTTAGCAATTGCGTAGAGAAGCCTGAAAAAATTGCTGGTGCGACGCTCTAACCGGCATCGCGAGGACACGGGTTCAAACCCCGTTGAAGTCCTGAATTTTTTCAGGCTTCTCTACGCAATTGCTAAAATTGCGTCCATAACTGCGAGGATCATAGCTTCATTTAAACTTTAAACAGATGGGAGAATGGAAATGTGAATGAACGAATTACTAAAGACAGAATCATGAATGTAACAGTGGATCAATGGATTGGCAAAAAAGTGAATAACTTGGTCAGTCAATTGGTTGGTTGGCTGAATGGGAGAAAGAGTGAATGAACGAACGACCGAACAAACGCACGAACGGACAAACGCACGCGCGAACGAATGAATGACTGAGAATGAAAAATTCGCAAATGAATGAATCAACGATTCAATCAACAGTGAAAGCGGGTGTAAGCTTATTGGAGCTGCAACTGCCATTTCTTTCCTACCTTGCCAAAATGAGAGAAAAATAACAGACTTGATAGTGAAGAACTTCAATACAGGATAATAAGGACTAAGCATATCTCTCGTGGCCTGATAAAACAGAAATAGTGCATACAGTGCCAGCGACACTGTTATGTTGTACACTATTGTTACGTACAGATAGCCGCGGTCAGCCCTGAAATGAAAAAGTCCAATAAAATTTTTAATTCAAAGTAATCAGAAATTAGCAGGAACATCTCTGAGAACAAAGTATTTCTCAGTTTGTGAAAATCTAATAACAACCAGATAAGTATGGGTAATCAAATGGTGAAAAGCAAAATTAGGGAATAATTTCACGTGCATTTTGTCTAAAATAAATAGCCTTTAGGCTCGGGAAATCATTTGATTTTGGACAAAACGCAAGTGAAATTATTCCCTAATTTCATGGGTATACCATTTGATTACTGATTAATATTATGGGCGACAAATTACACTCACAAGACGCCATTTTGGCACCATAGGAAAAGTTGCCACGGCAACACTGTAATTTCACATGTGAAACTATAAATTAATGCTGAAATTTCACACCAAAATTAAGAATACCTCCAGTCTCCATCAGAGTAGTAACCCATTGGCTGAAGAATCAGTGTGATTGCTGCCATAAGTGGTTTTATTACACAGTACTGGAGAGTTGCCTGGATAATTAAAAGAGTATCAATCATATTTCATACGTATACTGTACGTCAAAGTACATCTACAACAAATAATTACATGAAATGTCACTTAACTTTTTTTTTTAGTTTCAAAAGCTGGGCTGGAATCTTTCTTTAGGGGTCAAGTGGCAAATTGTTGAAAACAAAAAATGCTTTGCAAAATTCAACCTTTCTTGTGCTAATTCAATCACCACAAATTTAACTACCAAAAACTTTGAAACTCACCTGTTTACAGAATCTGAGGAAAACAATGGTGTGTTGACATCCAGCGAGACAACATGTGCACCACAACCAGCTGGCTCTGAAATGATTAAAGTGGCATTTATGGGTAAATATTATGTATGTATTTACTTATACTTTAAAGCATGATAGTTTAACCCCTCAATGTATGACTTGGAAGTTGAGGGTACAGTTGATTGGCACAAGATGCTTGCACTGGCCAAACATTTTTGGGAGTGGAAGGGAGGGGAGTGAACATGAGGGAGGAGGGAAGCATTACATTCTCAACAGCTCCACAAACTTTCTGGGTCTGAAAAGTCATTTGTAAAACTATCACCTGCTTGTTCTAAACAGCTGGCCTTTTAACAGGTTTTCAAGATGATAAAAGGCAAATAACCACAAAGTTCCCTTCCTTGAAAAGTCTTCCTTTAAAGATACAGAGAGAATTGTTTCACCTGAGATACGCCCAAAACGTTTTGGGGCTTTCAAGAAATGCATGCCTACCCAGATAAGGATTTCAAACTACTGAATAGGTCACAGAAAATGCAGTGAAGGTGTCCACTAGCTGCCTTAAAGTGACTGCCAGGTAAAGGGAACCATGATATCCAGGACAAATTAATGTCCTTTGGAAAGTGGCAAAATTTATCCTGACAAGCAGAAAACTACTAGCAGTGCTATGACATGAATAACATCCTAAGACACCATATATAGCAGAGGCAACTACAGAGCCCTATACTTGACATGTAAAAAACAGACTTACTTGATCGGCCGTCCTCTTATTTCACTCAGGATAGACATTTCTCCACCCAAATATTCATAGCACAAGCTTAAAAAATTGTAGATGACAAAGGCTGCAATCAAAGGAGCAGAATCAAACCCAGTGCTAGGGAGAAATGGGAACTGCTTTCCAGAATGCTATCAATTGCCAATTAAAGAAATTGCAGAAAGCGCCAATACCTGGTTTGAACTATTAATCACCACCATCATCATCATCATTATCATATAGATACCTTGACAGTATGAAGACTGAATTATGCAGGGCACAGCTCAACAAGATCAGGCTGGAAGGATAATTGAAGGGCTCTGGGCAAAAACATCCTAACTGACTTTTGCATGATTTTTCGGTCATTTCTCAAAATCACAGCCAATTTCCACCAAACCAACTGCACTAAAATTACGGGGAGAACATCCCCATGCTATATGCCAAAAATTAGCGCGATGAAGAGAAGCAAAAAAAAAAGGGTCTGGAAATTTTTTTTTCCCTTTTGTTATTTTGTTAATGTTGTAGGTCAAAATGAAATTCAGGTTAAAATTATTTCAACCTAGTTTGATTCTCAATTTTCTTTGTCTCCTAACATTAATTATTCATGATTATGCTTAAAATACAAAGGAAAATGTGAATCAAACTAGGTTGAAATAATTTTAACCTGAATTTCATTTTAACCTACAACATTAATATCACTTAGGATAGGCGATTCCATAACTTAATTTCCGTGTATTGCGCGAAATGTGGCCGCAACTTCGCAAAATGACCAAACACACTAAAAAAAGTCAGTTAGGACATTTTTGCTCTGAGCCTTTCAATTATGTATGGCACCTTTGGATGCAGTACAGTCCACGTATAATCTCGGAGCACAGCACCACAGCCAGATGCATTTAGCTGGAGTCAATTTTGACGAGGGCAGAAAACAAGAGTACCCGGGGAAAAACCCTTGGAGTCAGATTGAGATCAACTGAAACTCAGCTGCAGAGACCACAGAGGTGGGAGGCTATGGCAGCCTGACTCTCCCATCTCTCAGTATCAGCTCTTAGTATCAGCTACTAAGGATATATGGAGAATACAGCACTCCTGTCATGAATGTACACAGTTCCATATGAAGTTTACAGATGGTATGATCTATTACTAAAACACCATCATTTACATAATAGAAATACCTTCGTAGCAGTCTCTGATGCTGTCAAAGTACACATAGTAGGATTGTTCAAAGAACAGCAAACTCAGCCAAGAATCAAAAGCATAGATAGGAACAATGAAGAGGATTCTCACAATCCATCTCTGTTCACTTGGATTGGTGTAATACTTCAAGTGTTGATAAATCTGAAAAAACAAAAACAGAAAAACAATTATTCCAGCAACTGTGTCAAACTTGACACAAATGTACCATAACAGTAAATAACAAGGAGCCATTCTGGTGACCAAGTTGGATTGGTGTTGTATGAAGCTGGACGCAAACATTCATAATTATTATCAAAATTTGCATCCCAGCTTCATTCAACACAAATCCAGCTTGGTCACCATAAGGGTTCATTACTATTTATAATAAGCCAAGCAGACCTATAAAACAGAGTTAAGTCATTCGTGGGCAAGTAAGAGAGGGAATATACTGGTAAGGCTCGGAGGTAAATGGCTGCCTGTCCAATGCACCAGATGATGGATTGAACTTCTGGTAATTAATAAAGAACATCTTAGAAATTTTGGTCTCTCTAAACAGTGAAATTTTAATAATAGTTAGATTATTTGTTTGAATGTTGAATACAGCAAATGACAAGCCAATTCTCCAAGTGTTGATGACATCACATGCATGACTCACAGCTCATACATACTATAAATATGAGCAATTTAGAAAAAATGCACCTTTTTTCCAGAATTTTAAAGTCAATTCTTTGAAGCATAACCCAAAAAACTTGTACTTAGAACCATATGCCAAAAGCCATTTTTAACACACTTAGCAACTGAAAACAAATAATGCACTCTAATAAAATAAGCCGAAGTCACACCTTATACAATAAGCCTAATATAATAACTCGTATGTCACTTCTACATTTTGAAGTGATCTGTGATCTCTTTACTCAACAGACGCACGAAAAAAAATCCATGCTTATAATGTACGAGAAGCTACAGATTATTAAGGAACCAAGTAATTCAAATAGTTTCAAAAGCCAATATTACACTTAATTAAGCTTTATAATGCTAGTGATCAATTAAAACTTAAACTTTGAACGAAATAAACTTTGCTCGTATCGCTCACCTGATGGCCAGTTATAATCAAGGATAACCACACAAAGATCCCGGAAATACCACGAGCAGCGGCCGTCTGGAAGAAAATCCTCTCATTTTCGACTAATCCAGGTGTTATTTCGGTTGTGATCGCTGTTGTAGGCAAACTTGTCGTGATATTCGGCGAACTTGGTAACGAAGACAATTTAGCTGACATGAAAACACAGAGGTGCAAACTAACCCAGAAAATTACTTAACAGACGTCTTCACCATTTATATTGAATCAGAGAAAAGCTGCTCTCAAGAGGACGGTTATTTGCCCCCACTCATCTTCCACTAAATGAGAAATCCTTCAACTGGTCGATCCTTCCTTCTTCTGTTTCTAAAATTAGACAACGCAATATGACGTTGTTCACGCAGTCTCCGCTGGCTAAGCGAAAAAGGTCGCCTGGGTAACCTGTCCCTTAAATAGTGCCTTGCAGACCTTGTCATCCAGAGCCTCGGGTTAGTCATGCGCTCTGGGGTCGAGATTGTTGCGAACTAATGAACGTATTTGCGCATGCGTAGCACAAACTCTATATAACCTCTATATAACCGATATAACCCAAGTTATTCTCGCATTTTGATTGGTTCTTGCCTATGATCTATTAGAGGACAGATGCACGATTGACATCATTCCAAAGTTTTCGCTTTTACGCGTATGAAGTTGAACAAATAGATTCCATGTTGCCGTGCGTCTGTTCAGTAACAGATCGCAGAAGACGTCAAAATGTGGTAAGAACATCAGTGACACACTCGGCTATCGCCTCGTGCGCCAGTTTTTTGTTCTTACCACATTTTGACGTCATCTGTGATCTATTACTGAACAGACGCACGGCAACATGGAATCTATTTGTAAATGGAACCAGCAGCGGTACCTCTGGGCTTGTTGCATGAGCGCTGTACCATGACAAGTCTGCCCGAGATTTCGGCCCGCGGATCGCTTATACCAGACGCACTACGCTGCTTTCAGATACCCGTCCACGACAGCTAAGGCAGTGAGGGAGAGAAATGTCGGCTCCTAGACCATATGTGACAGATCCCTTTACTTCTTACAGCTCAGTCCTGCTGACCAATGTTAGGGTTTAGAGCATTATGTATTTGGAAGTAAAGCCATTGTGTCTTCCATATGGTACGGTACGTTTTAGAGTACGCGCGTGCGCAAGT
>BLFK01001094.1:2119714-2136412 GCA_014634185.1 Astreopora myriophthalma
GGGGGGGGGGGGGGGGTGAAGCATGTCCTTGGCATAGGGGCAAAGGTCTGGTGTCAAATATTGTAGCTGTTGGACACATTGTGCTTTTAATGTAAGTAAAATAATTGTGCTCTTAATGTATTTCATTGCATTGTAACTTCAGGATATCTCTTCCTTTGATGGACACCATAGATACCTCTGCTAATATTCCTCGACGTGGCTCCTCTACAATTACACGCAACACTTTGCCTCGCAGTGCAGAAAACAGTGACAGTGACAGCGACACAGAAGCTCCACAATTGGGTGACACTTACATAACCAGGTAAATTTGCTTCCAAGAAATTGTGGTAAGCTACACTTAATTCTGCTTGCTCAATGTCATTAGCCAGGGTTAATATAGTTAATGGCAGCCAAGAAGTGCATAAAATGCTTCCAGTCGTGACCATTTGTTGAGCCTCTCGTCTTTGTCTTTAGCTCGTACATTTATGAGGGCGAAGTTGAGCGGATAACCAAGAAATTCACAGGATCCAGTGAGGGTGGAATGGTACATGAAACAGTTGAAAGGTAAGCAGAACTTTGGTCTCTGGAAACTGTTGGAAACTCAGTGTTTCCCCTATATTGCCACAAAGTTGGGATAAGAGACTACCATATAGACTTCATTAGACAAACAATAAAGACAACAATATTAGAGGCCTTCCAAGGGGATTCTGATGTCACTTTGCCGCTTGCTTTAAAGCCAGCCTGTTACCAGTTTTGTTACCAATAGTGTCGCTGTCATATTTCATCACTGTCGCTGTGACAAAATGTTGCCCTTTCTCTGTCAGTTCCTGTCGGCTGTCCTTGTTTTGGAAAAAGGTTGTCGCCACATTTTGAGGTCACACGGCCGCCTGTTTGCAAAACCCCTTGGAAGGCCTCATATTACATACATAGCAAAATATGCACACCCACCCCCCCACACACACACACACCCGTGTGTGCGCACGTGCACACACACACACACACACACTCTTTCAATTCACACCAGCAGTTATAGCTATTACAACTTAACTACCACTTTATAGACTTGCTTGTCTCATTAAAAAACATTCATGTCTTATTTGTTTTTTCACAGATTTTATTTATATGGTAGTGCCTAAACTTAAGTTTTTTCCTTTCTTTGCAGACATCTCTTTTTATTTAACAATGTCTTGTTGGTTGGCATGGTAAGTTCAAGAACACCTTAATTAACAAGCTGTAGTTTTGTAATCTTGCTAAATTTCATCCCCACAGAGTTCGTGCATTCTACCATTTGTTTATCTCTCTCTCTCTCTCTCTCTCTCTCTTTTTTTTTCCAGGCATCAGAAAATCTCATAACAGGAAAGAAAACCTACAAACTGAAAGACCATGTTTCTTTATCCCAAGCATGGCTAACGACGCCCAGTGCATATTACAGCAATCCACCAGAAAATAGTAAATACTGTTCTTGAATTCTGTAGGGAACTGAGTGAATAAATTATGGACCCAAAGCGTTCACGAACAGTTGGCGCAATTGGCATCGTATGAAGGTCAATCAAGCTAGACATTAATTACACTTTATACTCTAGCAGAAACAGCCAAATGTTTCTGTAATCATTGTTTTGTTGTTGTTGTTGTTTTTTTTTTCAGTGTTTATTCTTGGAACACCCACTCAAATCTACAAATTCCTAGCATCTTCAGAGTCAGCAAAAGACACATGGGTTAAAAAACTCAAAACATGTATTGAGAAAGAAAAAGAAGCATTTGTTGAGGTAAATTATTTCTGCTGAGGATTTATTGTTATTTTGAGGTTGATCATTATTTGAATTCCTTATCTGGTTTGTTCCTTGTCTTGGTTTCTCACAGTCCTTTAAAGGGTTACCTGTTCCTGATGAGGAGTTCTTAGCAGTTTCATTAGAAGCTAAAATTGATTATAACAAGATGGTGGACTTAGGTATAATAATAGTATGACTTTTATGAATAACTTACAGAAACCATATGTGTCCATTTATTGGCTCTGAGCAGTAGGTTTATGTCTATATTAACACTTTGCAATTTTAAGTTGTATGAATTGTGTAGGGAAAAAATGAAGAGATGTCCGTGTTGATAATGTCAAGGCTACATGAAAGAAACAGCTCCTTTTGATTAAGAAAAAAGGGAAACCAATTCACTTTCCAAGGACATTTTGCCTGTAGCCCTTCAACTGAAACATAAGGTTTATGTTTGAATTTTAGAGCTTAATTTGAGGCAAGGTGAAGAGGTCTTAATTATTGGCGTAAAATCTGGAGATCTGTGGCTTCCAGTAAGTCAAATCGAACTATTAATAGTAAGACTTGTGTAGTTTTTCAAAATTCTTTAGGTAAATAATTTTTCGTTCTCCTCACCTTGAGATGTACAGTAAATAAAGCTGTAGTTCATCAGATTTTAGTCATTAAAAACACAGCTAGTATTTTTGTTAAGTGAAGCATAATGTGGAGGTGAAGAATAATAAGGAGGTGGTCGTGCAGTTGTGCAGTATACATGGGAAAATTCAAAGACAGTTTTTTGAAACATGTCAAGCATTTGTCACTACACTGATCAATTTCATTCTCTTTTTAAGGGGCTGTATCCTGTGAGTGTTTGTGAACTTGAGTTAGCTTGGTAGGTTGACTGAATGCATTTAGTGATTTACTGTAGAGGTCCAAAGTCATCTTCGTTCCTTTATTATTTTTTTGTAAAACCACCATTGTACTTTTTCTCATGATCAGGTGGCCTGGACTTCACAAAGGCAGATTTGGTTGGTTTCCAGGTGAGATTAACTTCCTTGTCCTTTTACCACCAGTCCAAGAATTCTAGATGGGCCAATCGTTTTTGAACCCCTTTGTAGTGGATGATAATTTTGGACAATAATTTATTTTGTTGTCAATCTAGTTTACAGCAAATTTTGAAGCACCTCTCCCCACTACTGCAACATTGCAGTTTCATTAAAAACAAGCCCATCTTATTACAGCTTGCAGTAGGCTTCAAATCATTAGGGGTTGGAGGATGTGTATATCCCTTTCAATAGTTTTTGGATAGGCCAAAAAAAAAATTGAAAATAGGCAAGCATAACATGAATCACATTTTCTTTCTTTAGCTCAGTGTGTAACAGGACCTGATGTAACAGGTCTTACTGCCACAAATGAGGTGAGAAAAATTCTGTGAGGTGAGAATTTAGGAAGAAGAAAAATTGGAAGCCAGTGCATATAGATTTTTTTCATTTAATTTTTGTTCTGTGTTTTAGTTTCACCCCGTACCAGTAGCTGTGGCATTGAATGGAATAAAACGAACAATGATGAAATGGGTAAGAAATGGAACTACTCTACAGATTCCAGCAAGACTTTTGAGTGATTGTCATACTCTCATACAATAAGTTATGGGTCATCATTGACAGAGGACCTTTTTGATATTTTAAAGGGGTAGTGTCATGGAGGATATAATGATTTTTGGTCAAAATTCACTAAATGTAAACTTTAAAGTGTATATACCAGATTTTTCTTTTCTTATCTTGATCAAATCTACTCGGCCTCCTGGTCTGGAAACAGGGAAAAAAAATTGAAAATCAGTTTTTCCTCACTGTGTTCAAACAGACAGGTAGTCCTTTGCCTTTGCTCATGGATACAACATGGGCAGAACTTGGTAGTTTACAAGTGTGTCCAGCAAGTTAAATTGGTTTGTTTTATTTTTCAACTCTAAGACTTCACAGAATCATTACAACAGATTGAAGAAAGTCTGTGTATCCAAAGGGACACATTTTGGGCATGGTTTGTGCATCTTTTATGAACTTGATTTGTTAGAGATGCAGGGTTCCCCGGTGGATGGATCAATGTCTGTCATACTTTTGCAGAAATGTGTGAAAGGCAAAGCCATGAAAGCTGGCACTGTATTTAAGGATTATTTTAATGTCACGTTTTTTGTTTTGTTTTGTTTTGTTCAATAGACAGGAAGCAATCTTCCAGTTCCTGTCATTGAAGATATGACTACATTAAAGGTTTTCAAACCTGATAAAACATTTAAGGTAAGGAAGATGGTATTTGAAATCCTGAAAGTCTGAAAACTGAGATTTCAAACAAATGAATTTTTTATTTTTATTTTTTTTTTCAGACTTGCAAAGTTGAACCACACTATTTGGTTTCAGATGTGTTGAAGTGAGTTACTGCACTATTATTCATTTTTTAAATTGTAAAAACACGAATGATCTTTCTTGTTTATGTTGTGTTGATTTTATGGTTGTATGTTTCACAAGCTTTTATAATTTCCATTTCAGCCAATACACAAGGCACAAGATTTTTGTGGGGGCACAGATTGATACAGCAGTACTAGAAATGTGGGAAGAATCATTAGATGGTTCTTGTAAGTTTCAATTACCACAGTTTACATTATCAAGCTTGGGAGGAGTGACCCAGTGATTGATTACCATACCATCCAAAGAATCAGAGTAGTGCCAGTAATAGTTGTCAGCAATGCCGTCAGTTACAGCTAGGTGTAAATAGGTAATGTAAAAACACGATCTAATTCACTATCAAACATGGCAAGATGGCATGTTTTAGCCTTCTCAAACTCATTAATAATTCACAAGCCCAAAACAAAAGAAATCACAACCGTGAAGGAAGTTTGGATATTTTGATAAAATTTTGGCAACCTTAAACTCAAATTTCTCTTAAAATACTGACTCCATTGAGAAGCAATATCAAACACTCAAGAGAGTGTTTCATCCTCTATCCAAATACCTCGAATTCGGTAAAAAAAACCCTAGCTTTTCTGTGTTTGGATATCTGACGAAGCACTCTTCTTTCTGTTTGATATGTTACTTCTGTTTTTCGTAAAATTGGAGGGAAAGTTTGCTTTTCTTCAATGTCAAATGTTTGATGGCCAAACATACCATGTTTGAGAGGCAGTTAAATCATTCTTTTACATCGCATGTTTACATTCAGCTGCAGCTGATGGTAATATACCATTTCCAAGTTCACTTGAGCCTCTTTAAAGCATGTCCAAGTGTGTACTCATTGTGATGAAAACAAATATTGTCAGTTTTCACTCAGGATAAGAATTGCTGATAATCTCTCGATTTGTCATATTTCAAGAACTCGATTATGAGTCACTATTTTGCGAAGATTGTATACATTACCATTAACATGGAAAGAGATAACTTTCCATTTTTCAACAGTCTATCACTTCAGTCCAACCCAAAATCATTCAGGCAGTCAAAGCTTTTTATTTATGGTCCATTTTCATCACTTTTGTGTTCATCATGTTTATCTTTTGCCATACTCTTGGTTCACGTGTTCACAACGTCAAGTTTGCTTTTGCATCTTGAAGATGTTTAGATTTTCAGTTACAATTGATTTGCCACTATACCTCACTGTGTAAAAAGGTTGCCCTGGAGTCAAAATAAAGGTGTTCTGCAGGTCACAGAACAATTGAAAATTTATAGTATTCTTTTGATCTTGTGTCAACCAGTTCGTAGGTGTCTGGAGCCACAGGAGAAGTTGCTGGATATTTTTGCTATGTGGGGAAAATATCAGGTAATTGTTGCTTTCATTTAGTGTTTAATAGTAGTGATAACATTTGAAACTTCTCATAATTAATGCATTTTACCGTAGAGTGTTTTGGCCAATTAAAATAAAAGTGTTAACACTTTATGATATTCTATATTATATAATAACCAAATCAAAGTGCACACTCTGATTGGTCAATCAGCTATGGTTTATGTTTGTGCCAGTAAACTTATAGGAATTTCACGCTTTTTCTGAGTTATCATATAAAGGCAATAGAGCACACATTTTTTTCTCCTTTCTTTATAATATAGAACAAAATTATTTCATAGATTCCATAGACCTTATTCATAAATGGCGGTCAATTTATAACTCCTTTGTCCAAGTGCAAATTAGCCTACCAAGTCTTGATACCATACAGTGAATTGAAAGGAATTCTTGCTCTAAAATGAGGCTTGGTAGGCTAATTTGCACATTAGCAAAAGAATAATAAAACAGGTGCCATTTATGAATAAGGTCTATGTTGCTGTGTCTCTTGAACAGATCACGGAAGATGTCAAAATGTGATAAGATTATCACAGGTCAACATGCTCACATAAATGGCTCCTGTGCCACATTTTGACTTAATTCGTCATCTATTAGTGAAAGGATGTATGGCAACGTGGAATTTATAATTTGTAAATATTGATTCCTTTAATAGGAAAAAATGAAGTTTGTCATTCATAATATCAGTGAAAAACAGAGGAAGCAATCAAAGGCTGAGAAAGAAGAAAAACAAGAACCCCCAACTGGAATACTTATCTCTATTGATCAGTAACATTAGTTTTCTCAGTTAATTAAAGGTGGTTATTGTATACTCAGAACATTCCATTGAATTATTGACTTTTTACCCAGAAATCACTTGAAGATATGGCTCCCTATTTCATACTTATCCATTTGTAAATAATTTTTGCTCCTTGATAGTTTTGATAAACAATTATTTTCTGGAAAAAAAAATATGACAATCTTAAGTAGCATGATTATTTAAGGATACCTGAATAAAAATATAACATGTCTAGGTATTTTTTCTCTTTCTTTTTGCTTGGTTGTGGAGCAAATGATAGCAAGTTGTTGGTTATTTTTGACAGAAAAGGGATATTATGTGTTGTAGTGTTAAAATTTACCTCTTTTAAAAGAAAATATATTGAGGTGAGGTGGACATGAACTTAAGCCTCAAATCAGAGGTCAGTTACTCTGTTTGATGTAATTTTGACATTGTGCCAGGACCCAAATTGCAACTCAATAGAGTACAATGGATTAGTGAAAATTATTATTTTATATTTTTTAAAACAAAAATTGAAGTTGTGAGGCGAATGTAAAGGCTGGCTTAGCTTGTTCAACTGGAAATTTTTCCCAACAATTAGAACTTCTGAAAAGGTATTCCAATTTTTTTGTTGTTGGATGTTTCTTTTTCTAGACTTTATACTACAATATTTCTTTCTGGACCCAAGAAATGAGTGAGAACTCCAAGTGGACCACATTCTTATCCACATAATACATTTTGTAATTTAAAAGAATGGTCTACAAGAGATAGGTTGACTGAAGTGTTGAAAAAAATGCTCATCTTAGAGCACCAAGCATGATAATAATTATTTACAGTTTATATTTTGTAGTGTGTGAATGATTAAATGACAAAATTAATTTAATTACAAGGTTACACTGAGAGGAACCTAAACAATGTACAGCAAGAAAAAACATGTATCAAGAAGTGTGTATTTTGACAAATTATGTATATTTGAGCAGAAATAAGTGACTTAGAATATTTTTGTACCCAAGTTTTAGTACAGATTCTCCCATTTGAAAATTGCATCTTTTGCTTTCTAAAAGTGACTTTACTCTTCATTGCTGCACACCCACTTTAGATACAAATCAAATTACAGATACAGTAAAAAATGTGAGCCTTAACAAGTGTATCAAGCATTAATTAGCATGATTACAGTAAGGGTGGAATTCAGTTTGCAATAAAATGGAAATGTGATATACATATTGGCAGTTTTTGTGTGTGTAATGGATGTTATTGTACTTGTGTGAAACACTAATTGCCAATCCTCATTTTCTGATTGATAAATATCTATCTCTTGGAGAAATGGAGATTAAGTTGATGCCAACAACAGTTCAGCCTCCATTTTCTTGTCCTTCACACTAACACACTTGTTTCCCAGAATGTAAAACCTTAAAGGCTTGAGAGCCCACTCTGGTCCATACGAATCTATACCTATTCGTGTTGAAGTCACAATGGTATTTTCTTCTTCATTGTGTTCCTTATCATTTTCAAGCCAGAACCTATTTGATGTTGCCATGTCTTCTTTGTTGAGATTTGCTTTTTCAATACAGAAAGCTTGGCAAAGTTTGGAAGGTCCATTGCACAACTCGTAGTCTTTCAACTTGCTGCCACCATCTTGTCTTCGTCTTCCTCTGGATGGTTTCATTGAGTCTAGGCCTGAAAGAAAGTGCAAAGGTATCTTACGAAAGCTGAACTGCCAGCTGTTAAGGACTGTTTACCCTCCCCTAACTAAAGGGGACAAAAGATGGCCCTCCTTTTCATGCAAAAGCTTAACAGCTCTAGGGACATGATGACAATATGACATGGTATTTACATAGCACATTTTCCACCTAAATGTTCAAATGCGCTTTAAAACACTTTGTGGGACTTTTGCCATGCTGCTTATGGTAAAATTGTAGCTGTGCAGTTAATTCACAATCATATTTAACAATTATTCCATGAGCGTGCGTTGGATATGAGATAGTAAATAGCTAACGACGTCCGTAGTGCGGAGTTGGCTATAGCCAGTCTCATATCCAACAAGCTCGAATGGAATAATATTATTGTTTTATTAAAATTAATTCTTAACCTTCGGATAATGCAATTCTAGCTTTATCATTGGTAATTTCTCATTTCTCGACAAAACTTGGCTTCCCTTGAACAATTTTATGCTGAGCGACATTTGCTGCATTCGTTTCCATATAAGGTCAAATGCAGGTATAATGGCTGATAACCAAGATCCAGTGAACCAATGAGAAAGCTAGAATTGCATTATCCGAGGTTGAGAATTTAATAAATCTGAATTGCCAGTGAGACTGACTGATGCCCCCAGAACAGAATGAGCAACAGAACTGTGTGGGTTCTTTTACGTTCTACAAAAGTGCTAACTTAACAGGGATACACCTGTCCCCGCGCCCCCTTTTGCCTTGTCCCATATTGTTATGTAAACAGGGACTGAACCCACCCTGGAGAGGCTCCAAAGCTCTGATCAAGACACAGGCGCCAGGCTCCTGACTGGATATGTTGAGGCAGTGATACATGCCGTAAATAACATAGACATAAGCTGTGCCAGGTGTCATGTACATTGGTTCACTGCGGTCTGTTCGTTTGCCTCCATAAGTGTGACATGCTTTATCAATTACACCCAAATAACCTTCAGTCTCAACTATCCGTCCACATAGAACTTGCCCATCGTCGAGAACGCGGTACAGCAGCTTTCCCAAGAGCTCTTTTGCCAAGTTTTCAGTGGGTTTATCGTAAAACGTCTGGCCCAGTTTGTTCGGTGAAACTTGTTCCTCTTTTTCCTCCATCTTCATTTTTGATTTCTTTCGAAGTTTAGAACTCAAAGTACTGTTACTGTCTTTGGAATTAATAATTTGTACTTTTTCTTCCTTTGGATCGTCTGAATCGTTTAATTCTGTTTTCTGGTCTTTTTTCCTTTTAGCTGCATTGCGGGTCGACATACGAGTCGCCATACGGGTCACCATGCGGGCCGCCATGGTGGTTGATTTGTTTGCGATGTCATGTAACTTAACACCAATTGTCTGTCTCAGAATTAATGACAATGAACAACAATACACTTTAATCAAACAATGTGTGATCCGCTTTGGTAGCGAAACGAGAGATAAACCACTGCAAGCGAGCGACCCATTCCGTCCTGGTTCAGGGACAAATAAATTAAAATAAAATTCGAAAAAAATATTTTGCAATCCTGGTTTTTTGCTATGCGCAGGCACACGTGAGCATAACTCGTGAAAATGTGATGTTGTGGGTGTCAACAGCCACACATGCTCAACAGAGAACAGGTTGCTAGCTTACAGTGGTTCCTCTCTCATTTCGCTACCAAACCAGATTAAGAAATCAGAATCCACCGCTGAAATTCTGACTAACCATAATTTCACCATTGTAGCAGAAACATTGTAATGGAATCATTTGAAAAACAGGTGAGATAGCAATACAAGCCATTCACGTGCATAAATTATAATTCCTGAATCAATTAAAACTCCCAACTAGAGATTCAACCTCAGTTTCTCCCTGGCAGGGTGGTTTTCATGGAACATAAATTAAAATAGAAACACCTTGATCCTGAGAGAGGTGAGATCGATTTCTGAATAAATATTATAATTTGTGACCCGAGGTTCAACAACAGTCCACATCTGCCAAGGTGTTTTGTGGATCCACTAGAAATACCTTGGTTGAACGAGGGATGAGATTGATTTCGAAATAAATTATAATTCATAAGCAGAGATTCAACCTCACTCTTTTTGTTCCAAGGTACTTTTGGTGGATGTTATATTATGTTACCAAAAAAACGTTCAGTTGTTTTACTCTTGCAATCCACTGTATTCTGTTCCCAAATATTCCTTTACAAAGCACTCACATTATTAAGACGTGAGTTTGGACTATTTGTGCACTGATGCACACATGAAAAGTCAGTACTAGTGAGTGTAAAACTCTTGCATTGGAGCTGAATAAGATTATCCGTGAAAGTGTGGGTTACCTGTAACGATTTCCCACAATCTACCTGACTGTTCAATTGACACTTTACAACAATTTTTTTCTTTATAACATTCTATGACCCTATTACTTTGAGTAAGAATAACAAACAGGAAAATGGTTCACAGTCTAATGGTAATGGATTTATATACTGCACATATCCCATATGGTTCATGGTGGTTTACAATTCTTTGTCTGGGGTGAGATCAGACGTCAGCCTGTAAAGGTGCCTCTGGCAGCCACTATCAGTCCATATATGATCTCACCCACCCAACCCACGCATGAATGCCAAAGGAGGACAGATGAAAGCCAGACCACAACACCGGGATCTACATCCCCTACTCTTCACGAACAGTGTGTGGGTTCTTTAACGTCCCACGAAGTTATTACGAACAAGGGTTGTGAGACGGGACCTACGATTTATCATCCTTATCGGAGAAGACTAGAAAGTTTAACCATTTACAGATGTCATTGAAAAGGCAGCACTTTCTCCTCGTAGTAGATAAAATATGAGCGGGAGATCTGTATGGGCGTTTACAATGGCGAGCCGATAGGCGAGCCATTGTAAACGTCCATACAGATCAGACGCGAATATTTTATCCTGCTTGTGAAATGAATACATTAAATTGAATGCAAAGTATTGTTATGGGATTCGCTAATTGGACATGGATGCCAAAATGCTGTACGTCCCACAGGAGATAGTGCATGAGACAATAATTGAAATATTGCCAAATCGCCAGTATGGCAACAGCTCATTTTCGTCCACCAAAAACTGAAGAGGAAGAAATTTCCTTACTGTCTGAAACCGTACCTAAAAACACCAAGTACAATACAAAATGGGCGGTGAACGCTTTTACTACCTGGCAGAATATGAGAATGAACAAAAAAGCGCAGTTGGAAACATCTGGAGGCAACGGACTTGAGTCGACCAATGTCGAGGAGCTGTCAGTCCCACTCGAGCACATGTCCGCCAACAGTTTAAACTTCTGGCTCTGCAAATTCATTTCTGTTAAGTTGCAAAGCAAACCGGGGAACGCTACCCTCCCAAGACACTGTACCTACTTGTTTGCGGCATTAATCGCCATTTGGGAAATGTACAAGGAGAAAAGGCGTTTAAAATGAAATTCTATGATGAAAATATGTCCATTTTGTTATTCATTTTAATCAGTAGAGATCTGTATCAAAAGTTAATGAATACTAATTAGCTGAGCAGGAGTTTCTATCAAAAGTTAATTCTACTGTTTAATAATTCATCAACCCCAGCCTTTCCCTGCTACCTATTCAATCCCTCCCCGAGCTTTCAGACAGTTTAATTTGTATTGGGGTTTACAGTAGTGTACATGTGATCTGAATACTGTGCTGGGATTGGTGTGCACCCTCATGAATAATTAATGAATTTACAAAGTTATTTAAAGACCCTGAGCGATGGTCCAGCCGAGGTTCAAACCCACGACCTCCCACACAATAGTCCCATGCTCTACCTACTGAGCTAACCAGTCGTATGGTTCAGTCTATTACTAAAAGAGACAGCCACATGCACAGTGAATGACTAAACATTTGGCAGCAAGTTCTTTTGTTTACGCTTTTCTAAATTGATCGAGGCACGTTCCTGTAGCTTTTCCAGTAAAGTTTCACAGTCATCAGCAACAATAAGAATGTCTTTGTTTTCATCATACACAAATCCTGCTTGAACAGCATTTTGAATCTGAAAATGAGGAAACTTTATCAGTAAATTACAAAAAAATAATAATACCTCATCTGTGACCATAACTTTGTTTATTTAAATATATTAAGGTAAAAATCCAATTTGGTGGCATAAAAGGAGCTAATGTACTGTGTGTTCATAGCTGATAAGTGGTTAGAGTGCAAATACAGTCACCTTTTGTGTCTTGGGGTGGTGGCGAGCGACAAAGGACAACTGTATTCATAGGCTAATAACTGGCAGAAAGTCCCATTTTGCCAAGGTTCATTTCAGTGTCAACAGGAAAGAAGAGAAGTTAGATAAGAAATTACAAACCCAGTCTACAAGGCCTCTCCAGTAATTAGCAACATTTAGCAATCCTACAGGTTTATCATGAAGTTTCAGCTTATACCTGAACAAAAAAAGGGAAATTAAGTTAGATTTCTGAAAGGCCGTTTGAAACAAAATGGAAAATCAAATTTAACATAAGGTTATGCTATTTCCCTTAATTAGTTCCTCAAAGGTAAAAATGGAAAGAAATTATTCTGACCATGTCACCATTTCTAGCAGTTCCTCAATTGTTCCAAATCCTCCTGGTAAAGCTATCATGGCATCTGCCTAAAATTAAATGATGTATCACTAATCCGTATTTCAGCTGAGAGAAAGAGTTGATTACATTTCTAATTTTTGTAAGCTGAAATATCTTGCAATTCACTATAGTTATTAAAGTTTTAATTGCTTTGACCTAACCCTTCTCAGAAAAACTGGCTTAAAATCTGTAATCCCATCTTCCTTCAAATACAGCCTATTAAGTCCCAATAATCATTTGAAACTTGATGTTGATTAATTTTCCAGTTATACTCACAACCCATGAGGATCATACAGAGCTTAACCCTGTTTCTACAGCATAAAGCACACTTCGAAATTATAAGGTGGTTAACATGAGCAGGTTATCAGCAGCCCTTGTCAGAACACCAGGGCCAAGTTGTATGAAGCCTGATAAGCAGTAATCCTTGGTTAATTATGGTCACAACCTAATTAGTAATAGTTTCCAATGTACTGGTAGTTAATTTTGATTAACAATGACTGGACTCACGACAGCTTGGCCATCATGCTTAATCCCTCAATCAGTTGCTAGTCCAGGTGAGTTTCTGAATGTGGGGGTAGGGTGGCCAAGTGGTTAGGGCACTGGACTTGTAATCTGGAGGTCCCAGGTTGAGTCCTGCTCTGACCACTTGTGAACCGAGTCAGCACAGATCAGGCAGCTCTGTATTTTGTGGATCCTCTGATCTTTTTCATGAAAGACCAATGAAAACAAAACTGACCTGCTCTAACATGTTTCTTTTTCGAGTATGCATATCTTCAACCAATACAGTCTTACCGACACTATCCAACTCACCATCACCTGAAATGAAACGTCAACATGTACTGCTTAGCGATCTTGCTGTTTAGAAATAAAGCTACTCTTAAAATACCTGGAGCTCTTTCCTGAAATAAAGCTTGACGATTCCTAAAAAATGTGACCATTTTGTTCTTTCCACAAATACCATGATTGAATATTAAGAAATAAAGTATAGTCTACCTCTTTGAATGAAGAATTCAGGAAGAAATCCAGTCACCATGCATCCTGCATCAGCCATTGTCTTTGCGATAGTTCCCATAAGACCAGCAGTTCCGCCACCATATATGAGGCTGATCTTATTCTTTGCAAGGCACTCACCAAGAGCTGTACAAGAAAGAACTTTTTTCTTCTTTCGTTTTGAAATTGTATTCTTGTAATGTGTTTAATTTTTAATGCAAGTATTTTCCAGTAGGACCCATTTAAAACAGTACTGCCAAATATTAAACACTCCTGCAAAAATACCGCTAATAAATGAACGAATAAAACAATCTAAAAGTTAAACTTCAAGGATTAAACTTCAAGGATTGTAGGCTGAAGCTCAGTTTAGCATTTTTGGTATAAACATTTAACCTTACCGGTATTAAGTTCTTAAAAAATAAAAATGCACTTTAATTGTATTATTGATCGACTCAGTGAGCCAGAAATGCTATAATTCAGAACTTCGATTCAGAGTCGACAAATGCCTCAACTGTGTTCTATAATTCACCTTCATTCCAGGATATAGTTCCTATATCTCATACCTTTGGCGCTTTCCTCGAACCTTGGATCATTGCCTAAGTTTGAACCACAGAACACAGTGACCGTCTTCAACGCCATACTGCCAAAGGATCATACACTTTTTGCCAGGCGTTCCGTCTACTTCCTGCGATGGCCCAAGGGACAAAACACTTCCCAGAATCCAAAACACACTTCCCAGAATCAGGAGGCCTGGGTACCTGATGAAGACGAGGTTTCGCGCGTTGCCATGATCGATCGAGGATTCTTTGAGCTGCAATGTAAAGCTGCAAGGAAGGACAGGGGCCGCGGAACAAGGTGAAAAGTGGGAGGGCTGACAATTGAAAACAATTTTTTCATATTGAAAATCGAAAAATTAGTTTAATTATTTTTTATTTTTAGCGCAAAAAGTGGGGGGCCAGGGGCGCAAAAAAGTGGTGGGGCCGCAGCCCTACCTGCTCCTCCCCCTCCGCGGTCCCTGGAGGAGAGCTTTACTTTAAAGGTGACATAAAGCTTAACAAACATTAAACTAGTAGCTGTCACAAAGGCGTAAACTATAAATGATAAATTACCAGAGATCCAAGCTTTATATTTTTCAGCTCTGTATTGACAGTATTAGCATTGTACTTCATAATTTATACCGACACTACAGCGACTGCCGACTGTCGTACTGAATACAGATCACTGTTCTGGTGTTCTTTTTTCATTTTATAATTTGAATGAACAAATCGTTGCATAGAGGAAATACAATCAATCAAGCATAATTGGAGTGAATGTTAGGTAGCAGAAATGGGTGTTTGGTTGAGTTACAGCCCCTCCACCTTTGTACATAATTAGATTGTTTTTATTTGTGTATTACCGGTTAATTTATTTTTGGTGACAGAATAATTGTGATATGGATGGATGCCCCGTCGTGATCGTCCGCTTCAGCTGAGCGTTCATATGAGGAGGAAGTACATCGATAAACGCAGAACTTATTACATTTATCAGGAATGTGAAGGATAAAGATGGGGAAGCCTTATAGCAATTCGAGAAACGTTATAGCACCATACAATAGAAAAAAAAAATCCTGCTTTAAGCTAGACGTAACATTCAGCCATTAACTGACTTAATATTCGAAAGTCAATGTAATGAAAGGATTAGTCCATGTGTCACGCGAGTGGTATGTACTTGAGCACCAGGCATTTGCCCATGTGCAGAGGAAATAATGGCAGGGAAAATTGCATTCTCGTTCCCAGAGCCGCGATCCTTTCGGACAGCACCACGGATCGAGAGCTTACAGCTCATCTACGCAGACTCAGAACTTCGAAACAATACACGGTTACAGAAATGGACCTTCGCTGCGACTGCGCATCGATTGGCTGTGACCAGAGTCCGTTTTCATGGTGCTGACCAAAAGGAAAGCGTGCTCTGGGGACGAGATTGGGGGAATTGTAGAGAGCAAAATGGAATATGGCACCAGTAGCAATACCTCTGGACATTTAAGCGTGAGCGTTGCACACTGCTTTGACAACCCAGATAGGCCCATGGATCACAGCTTCGACCCTAGACAACACGTGGCACATCGCTTTGTTACTCGTAGCTCAGTTTGTTCCACTTTCGAACGATAAAGATTTGAGATAGTGGCCATTGTCTTCTATGCGGCACATGGACCATGAGCATGCATTTGTACCATTTACTAAGTATGATAAAATGTACAACGCAATTTCCATTTCAACTTTTAAGCCATATCTTCAAAACATTGGATTGCACGGGGTTTGCTCATGCGCGTTTTCCAAAACTTGATAATTAATGCATTCCTGAAGAATGAAAGAAAATGTGATCGATGCTTTGTTATCAGCTCTAAAAAAATGTGACTGGCATTGTGTAAATATTTTATTTTCTTAGGCGTTTATTTTTATTACAACTGTTCTGTATTGCCCTCATGCTTCATCTCAAACGTTATGTCCAAATTGTTTTCCGTCAGAAAAAAGAAAAAAGGGGTGATGAAAAGAAAATGAATTTTCATAAAACGACTACTTTGGCAACAATGATAGAAATGCGACTTAAAAGTCCTGGGAACATCAACCTGAAATGATGCGGTGGAACGGTTTTCTGACTGCCAGTGAATATCCTTCCCAATGCATAGCGTTGAACCAAATTTATCGTGACGAACTCGAGCTTGATCGACTATATCTTCGGCGTCTCGGCGGAGAACGACTTCTACTTCTTGATTTGGACCGCGATCGTCGCCTAGGAGACGGTGAGCGAGATCGTCTTCCACCTGCTCTAAATGAGCCGCGGAAACGGGCGGGCGGTGATCGCCTCCATGATGGAAGCGGGGGACGACGGCGCGGAGGAGGACTCGATCGACGAAGCGGTCTTATATCGCGGGGCCTCATGGGAAGGATCAACTGTGCCGTGATTTCTTGTCCGTCAATCTGTCCTCCGTCCATATGCTTCAGAGCAGCTTCGGCAGCTTCGGCATCATTGTACTCGACATATGCAAATCCCCTCGGAAGAAAATTTAAACGGTCCATAGGCAAGTCTACTGCTTTCACGTGACCGTACACGCTAAAAATTTCAAACACGTGATCCTTGGTGACATTGCGCGTGAGATGACCCACGTAAAGCTTCG
>BLFK01001094.1:2150936-2172337 GCA_014634185.1 Astreopora myriophthalma
GCTTCGTCTTTTCCAATGCTTGCCAAAAGAGACGATAAGGAAATGCCGGACGTACCTTTTGATTTCTCTTGATCACTTGTGGTTGAGCTTTCAACTACTTGACGGTCTCGATTCAAAAGACGGAACGGAGAAGGCGATCTCGACCTTTTTCCATCAACTTTCAGATTATTATCCGAGCCATCATCGACATGATTCTTCGAGGGAAGCGAGCCGGCGTCAGTTTCTTCTTTCAGTTCATTGTCTGGAAGCGAGACACCTCCTTTCGGTCGATCACATTTCGATTCGTTCTCCTTGTCACGTTCGCGATCACGACCGCGCAAAAACTTCATTACACCGCCAGATTCGGGGTCCTCTTCTGGCGAATTACTTGAAAAAGTGCTCTGTTTTGTCAGAGCTTTTCCCTCTAGCGTTTCTCTAGGCTCCTGAGTAGGAAAACTTTTATCTGGAAGTTTCGGGCTTGTCTCAGACGTGCTTTCACTCTGTTCCACATGTCTACCTTCTTCCGGCCAGGAAGCATTGGCGCTTTCTTTTGCTTCGCAAATATACACATCTTCTTCGCTTTCTTTTGACTTCCGCTCGCGACTGTTGATTTGATCTGGAATCTCACTTCTCTCTTTACGAACAATTGATATTTCTTCTTCGGAATCGGAATCTTTAGAGTTGCTGCTGTAACGAATGGAGATTGAAGAAAATACATTTCGGAGCGATCTCTCGGGCGCTCCGGTTGGCTGTTCCCTTTTCGTGGTCGAAAGCCGTGGTGGTGGAGGTCGGGGTGGTGGTGGTCGGGATTTCCTTGCACTCATTACGGTCGACTAGTACACTGTACATCTGCGCTCTCCATGTTGGCAAAGTTATCCGACGCTCACGGCTCTTGAATAAAGACAACTAACGAAGTTTACAGTCAGTCATGTTTGTAGGCCTGCAGTTGACAACAGCGACAGTCAGCGGTGAGGGCTAGTACTCAGTCTTTCTCGTTTCCGGGAAGTTCAATATGGCGGTCAGTAATGAACCAATCAGATCGGAGGACGTCACTACGGACGAAAGAACACGGGTATATTTACGTGAATGAAGTTTACTCTTTTGGATCGATATTTTGAACGCTACCTGTGTTATTATAGCCAACGTTTATGACGCAGGACAGACACAATGAACGGATACAAAATCTTAACATTTTACTATGGGATCATCGTGTTTCTGGAGTTTCCTTTATTGGGATTTTCGGAAGAGGTAAACAAGATTTTCACTTGTTGATTTCATAATTTGGATATTTTTTACGATCACGCTTGTTTTGTCCTATTGTTTACGACAGTCTCGTACCTTGAGTGTTCCAGAGTCATTTTTGTTTGTTTCTACGTTGGATGGCACTATGTATGCAGTGAAAAAGCAGACCGGCGAAATTCGATGGTCGCTAAAAGAAGGTAAGAGTTGAAAAGATATATACATTGCAGCTCAAACGTAAAGAAGCAAGCATAAGATATATTCCTGTTCGGAAGTTGAACAACATTGATTGTGAAAGGATTGTTTTGACGAGATTCTTTTCAGTTGAAAAAACACGTTACTCGTGCCTTCTTTAAATCGTCCCCATATTCAAAAGCTGGTTATAAGATAAATCACGAGATACTCTGCTCGTAAGCTTATATTAGTCACAATACTTTAGTAAATTTAAATATCAGAAATAAGCAACTGGAAGGGAAGAAGACAAGTGGTGATTAATGACATAAACACCTGATCATTTGTATCTTCTTTCATTTCCTTGTGTATAGTATTTCGTACTGCTGGGGCGATTGTCTTTTTTCCCGAAACGACTGCACCTATGTTATTTTATGTTTCAAATGGTTATCAACCTTTTCATCACTATGTACTAAAGCAGTGGCATTTCGATTTTGAAATGAAGTTTATCGTACGTTGAAGAATGATTTTAATAGTTCATAGTATATTGTATGGAAAAAATCACAGATAACTTTGAGAAATAAAAATGTTCACGAGGGGCAGAGTTAACTGACTTCTCACTTTAAAATGATGCAATAAAGGTGCATAAATTTACTATCGGTTTTCCTTGTTAATATTATTTCGAATTAATAATTAAAAAACTGTGTAGAATCATTTAATTGCATTTCTGTTGGGATCGAAGAGGATTGGTGACTTTTTAATCCATGACAGTTTTGTTTCTCGGGTGATTTCTCAGCATATGGACCAAAAAAAAGTAAAGTTAGATTGTTAAACTATAAAACAGCTGTGTAGACATAATATGGATCTGATATGCATATGCAGGATTTTTAATGTTCAGTTTATTTCTTATGACTATAATACATTACAGTGTAGCTTTTACAAAAGAAGGCTTTGGCCTTTTTTCCTTATTGCAGGAAGTATGTCCTTCATCACATTCAGTGTCATTTTGCAATGGCACTGAGAAAGATATTCCTTATTTTTGACCCTTTAATGCCCAACAGTGCCACTTATAGATTTTACCCCGTCACAATTTCACTCCTCACTGGGGTACCCCTTGGGCAGGAAAGGGCTAAGAGTGAAATTCTAAGGGAGAATTCATAGTTAAGATAACACGGGCCCAGAAGTTCAGAAGCAGATTAGCGCTAATCTGGGATTAAAACTTAACTGAGGTTTCCATTTCAGTGGTTGAAATAAAAAAAAAATTCTAAGGGGCTTTTCAGGGACAATGAAAGAAACAATGCAAATGAACCCAACAGAGTTAAGAATCTCAGCTGGTGAGAGGCAGACAAGTTGACTACTTACAAGCACAGTCAAGGAATTGAATCATGGACTACCCAGAAGAATTAAAGCTGATGGTCAGAGCACAACTTGAACCTGGTATCTGGGCATTTCAATTCCAGCCGTCTAACCCCTAGGCCACACTGCCTCCAGCAAATGGAATATGCTTTTCAAAAAGTATCTTAAGGCTAAACTAAAGGCAAAGAATAGTCAAAGCTAAACCTGAAGGGCAAGAAAAATCATATTGTTGGGTAAATAAGCTGTAATCAAAGTTTGCACTAACCCAGTATTAACTTAATCAAGGTTTGAACAACTCGAGGTATTGATATTTTTCTGCTTCTTGCTCAGTGGTCGTGTTTGACCATTAAAGGGTGTTTATCATAATTTTCAAATACTAATATTGTAATAACCTAATTTAGTTGTGACAGAGCGAAAGATAAGTTTGACATTTTATTGCATTTTATTGGAATAACTTACAATAAGGATGGTGATGTTCCACTTTTTATTTGGTTTTGCTTACAATTTTCAATGTGTGTCATCTTAGGGAATTTTCAATTTGTGTCATCCCTTCAGTTCAGGGAGATCTTTATTTTTTTTCCTCATTATACAGATGCTGTCATACAGACACCAGTTTACCTTCGCCCAGGGTAACATACTTTGTTTGTTATTTTATAGTTGTTGTTTTGGGGGGTTTCATATTTTGGTATTGAAAGATTTATTTAGGGGTAGTTCTTTTTAAGGCTTCAAGTATTTTTTAATTATTATTTTGCATAATATCTATAGTGCAATCTTTATTCCTGATCCAAAAGATGGAAGTCTTTATGCCTTTGGAAGTGCTCATGATGGCTTGAAGGTACTTACAATGTTTTGTTGACATGTAAACACTGTTTATGCCTAGATTTATTAGGCCAACTTTCTGTGTTAGGTTTGAAGGTGTGGTTAGGGATGGCGCATGAGGGAGAGTGTTTTCAAGCCTCTATGAGAACCCTTGATCGGCTCCCCCTCTCTAAATAAACTCTACACTTCTATTGTTTAACAAAATGCCACACTTATGTAATGAAAATTGGCTCAATTTTGTTTTAAATTTCAGTATTGTTTGCTAGTTTTAGACAGAATTAAAAAGTCATAGTCTTCAATGAGTAGAAATCAGCTGAATGGTCATTTCATTTATAAGCTTCCTTTGTTGGTCTTAATGTTCATTGCAGAAGCTACCATTTACAATACCTGAACTTGTGCGTGCATCTCCTTGTCGAAGTTCAGATGGACTCTTGTACACAGGTTTGGAAATGTTGCTTTGATTATGGTATGTATTTTTCTGATAGAAAACTACTCTAATTCCTAAAAGCCTTAGCTTTGATTTCATGTTCCAGCAATTGTGTGCTATTAAAAAGAAAGAACAAGTTTATAACAATTTCCCTCTTAAAAGCAGAAGGCACGAGGTTAAACTTGATGTTGATTGTTTTGAATTTCAGGTCGTAAAACAGATGTTTGGTATGCAATTGACTTGGACACTGGTATTAAACAGCAGACATTGAAGCTGGATGGGACAGAAACTGTCTGTCCAATGATGTCAAACAAGAAGGCACCAGTGTTCCTTGGAAGAACAGGTACTTTTTCCTTGAAACCTTTGGCTCAGATTGAAACATTTAACAGAGTAAAAGTTTCATTTACAGTCCAGTATTTTAAAATATCTGAAAGTGCAAAGTCTGACAAGCACCCATGATTGTTTTATGTTCACTTGTAGGAATTATGCAGAGAGTCACATTTCAGCACATTTCTGTGAACTGCGAGGTTAAGATGTTGCTCTTAATTTCACCTGAAATAATTTATCATTTTTTGTCTTTGTTCATTGCATCACTGACAGAATACACCCTCACCATGTATGATAGCAAAACCAGAGAAAAAAGGTATTCATCAGTTTTTCATAGTATCTTTGCCCTTTTGTTTAGAAACATATTTTAAATGTCTTACTGGAGTACAAATTATGTGTAAACTTGGACTTTTCTGATAAAATTAATGCAAAATGTTCCATATTTTGGGATGTGGTGTTTTTGACAAATACCGGTAATTGCTATTGTGCTTTTAGCTGTTTCAGTTAATGTATTTCTTTGTCTCCTGCAGATGGAATGCCACATTTCATGACTACTCGTCTCATCTTGCCCAGGATGTGGAGTACAGTATGTTTTAGCGATCAATAAGTGTGTCGTGAACTGGTCTCGTGACAAATAATCACACGCTTAACGTAGTTCTAAAGTTATATATTTTCCGTTGATTCTGGCTTGACACGTTTTCTCTGAAAAACTCTCTTCTCATACAGAACACAAAAAAGGTATAAAGTTCACCGAGATTATATTTCCAATAGCTTACATTTCAAGTCTTACACCCAGTTCAAAGGTCGAACTTCACATGTGCTGAATCTAATGCAAATGCAAAAAATCTATTGTTCTCGCTCATTTGCATTATATTCGGCACATGTGAAGTGCGACGTTTGAACTGGGTCTGAGGGTTCGGTAGTTCGGGTTTCAAAATCACGCGATGTAAAGCCAACGTCCGCGACAAGTGTTTTCCTTTTCAACCTAAGGCTAATGGTAGTGTTCAAGCTATTGTGTGGTATTTTTCATAGACTTGCATCATATGTGTTCAAGTTCTGATGGCTTCATGGTAACCATGGATGCCTCAACAGGTAAACTTGAATTTTTAAGACAGTTAATTTTATTATGGAATCAACTCTTGGGTTTGTCAAGTGATCTTTAGAAGTGTATTGCCTGAATAAGGGCTGAGTTGTAGGCATAGTAAAATAGTGAAGTTCAAGTACATGTATGCACTTGGTGATGTGTACCCCTCCTAAAGTTATGTGCTCTTTTACTTTTAAATGTGTTTTGTAAAGGCAACTCTTATGCATTTCTATCAAACTTCACATATTGTGTTATTATGAATTTCAACTTCCAAAAAAAGTAAACAGCCACAGAAACTGAAATCCGCTTATAACAAGAATGGTGTTAAGTGACATTTTTTGGGGCATTAAATAACAGTTTTTTTTTTGTTTTGTTTTCATTGATCAGGAGAAATTTTATGGACAAAAAACTATGGTTCACCTGTGGTTGGAATCTACAAAATGGACAGTGAAGCCTTGTTAAAAGTCAAAGTCAATCACATTGCAAAAGAGACACTAAAGCATCTTATTGGTGCGAACACATCAAGTGCTTCACATGAAAATACATTTCTTGGGGATGGAGGAGAGATAGTGCTTCAGTAAGAACTTAATTCAACTTAGTCTTTTATTATATTGAGATTGTCAATAAAGAGACGGGGGTTGAAATCATTTGGGGGGGAGGGAGGCAAAAGTGATGAGGTTGTCACATGGAACCATGCGGTTCCATGTTTGTGCACTTTGTTCTTGCACCCAGCATTATTTGTCCTGAAAATTTGTAATGCGTGATGTTTGATTTAGGCCGACATTGTACATTGGAGAACATGCAGGTGGTTTGTATGCACTGCCATCGTTGGTGGAGAAGGGGTCACCATTAGTTGAGGTAACCATTCTATAGTACAATATTGACATATCATCACAATGGTGATAAGGAGTTATGATTTGTCATCTGTGGCACGGTCATACTCTCAAAAAAAATTGATAATAAGAGACAACAAACAGGCGAAAATTGTAGTCATGAGGCAGTAATGATGTATTATTTCCCATTTGAGATTGCTGTAAATGTGGTTAAGGTCTGTTGTTAAAACTGGCCTTTTTTTCTTGATTCTCTAGACTAAGGTTTTGTTGATTGAGGGACCGAGGCCAGCTGTGCCCAGAGCATCTTCCTCTAGCCATTCCGCAGATGCAGTGGCATCCACAGAAACATCAGTCAACAGTTCTCCTTCACTGCAGCGTCCCATGCAGCAGCCTAAAGTCCTTGAACCCAAAGCTGCACTACTGCTGGGCCATCATCAGGTTCCTCTGGTTGCAAGTCCTCAGCTACATATCACACACATCCCAGACAAGCTTATGCCAATGTACATGCTGCACCACCACATGCATAATATTAAAACTGCACCAAAGAGAATAGAGAAGGCCAGCACGAGAGAAGAGGACCGGCGACAACAACAGGAGATTCTTGACATGATGAAGATTCACCAAAAACTGTTGTACACCATTATAGCTACCATTGGGATTCCTGTTGTTTTGCTAGTAGTCTTTTATGTTGAGGTGAGCCCTTGAGTCTTGACCAGACCAGAATGCAAATCGAGGAGGGGGGAGGGGGTGAAAGAGAGGAACCATCTTTTTGCAGCCTACATTACAAACTGGCCCAAATAGCGTGAATCCAGCCACTGGCCATCAGAAACTAAACTGAATAACAAGCCTTTTTCTTGCGTATAATGTTTTCGTTTTCTGTTTTATTTTATTACAGAGATCAACAAGACAGTATTCAGTGTCTTCCAGGGGATCGTCTTTGCCGAGTTCGTCACAAAAAGTTGGTGGTCAAGGCAATGAACAAGCTCCTGATAATTTGAGTAAGGGCAGAATTAACAGCTCGCACGCTACATCAAAAACACCCTGTATCTCCGGGTAAAACGACATCCTTAATGATGTGCAGCAACTTTCTAGGTGTTTGCTAAATTGTAATGGTGAATTAAATGGATGGTGGGGTAATACATGTACCACAGATTGAATTCTCTGACAAAAAAATTCACACTTACACTCATGACTTAAGTAAAAAAAAGAATATCGTTTCAGTGCCTGAATGACGGTAATCAGTACCCTCTTTGACACTAAAATGTAAAAACCATAGTCTTTCCCGAGGTACTAACCTTTTTGTTTTTGTCCACAGCTAATTTTGTAACGGTCGGAAAAATATCGTTCTGTCTCAAGGATATTCTTGGTCGCGGCTGTGAAGGAACAGTGGTTTACAAGTAAGTTACTCGTGCAAAACATTGGAAAATTAGTAAGACTCGAGTATGATATACTCGGAAATCATGGAACAAGACTTCGTCAAATTCAACAACATTTTATTTGAAACAGACGTTTTGCAAAACTGTACCATTTTTTTTTGCATTTTCTTCAGAGGTAAATTTGATGGGCGCGACGCTGCAGTGAAACGAATTTTACCAGAATGTTTCAGTTTTGCTGACAGAGAGGTTTGACGATTTTCTTTCGAAAGTTGTTTTCTTGCCAACCCTTCTTGTCGGCTTTTCTAGCTGGTGTCTTTTTTTAATGGTGGCGTTCAATTTCAGGTGGATTTGCTCCGCGAATCAGACGCACATCCAAATGTTATACGATATTTTTGCACGGTATGTATTTATGATGATAGGTATAAACTTCAGAACGTTTTGGAAATCTCCACATCGCCCTTCCCGTGAGAAATATGGACACGAGGCATTTGAAATTTTGCTCATATGGCATTATTTTTTGGACGTCTACAAAACATGGACCCGGTCTATGGACCACCATAACCCTAATGCTAACCTTAGGCCTAAATGCTACACTAAGAGAATGTTTAGTCCTAAGGTTAGTATTAGTGAAGGTTAAGGGTTGTTTCAGTATTGGTAAAAACGATAACCTGAGACCTGACCTGTGACCTGTGACCTGTGTTTTAGACGCAGTCCACATGGGTGGTCCATGGACCGGGGTCTATGTTTTGTATTTTTGGTGCTTAGCACGAGAAAAACTTACCTTCCTTTCGTGGCCTTTTCCCCTGATCAGCCTTCTCGAAGTGTGTCCGTAAACAACACTTTTCAGAACAGACAGACGTTTTTCTTACCAACATCGATTGATTTTCTTGCGTTAGGAGGAAGATCAACAGTTTCGTTACATTGCTTTGGAATTATGCGAAGCCACTCTGCAAGAGGTACAAAGTTTGCAGTCTTTTTTTTTTTTAATTAGGACATTAACACCAAAGAGGATTAATAATCACAACAAAACAAACAATGTCCGCTACCGGGAGACACGAGGTTGACGCTGTTTCTCTAGGGAATCCTGCACCTTGTGCCAACCACGAGACAATGCAGCCAAACGCATGAAATTCCAGGTGTCGGGGTTCTTTTGGTCTCTATTAAGATATTTTGCAGATTGGGGAGTGAGAGGTCATTGGAACCAGCGTGTTTGCCAGGGACTAAGAATCTGAAAAATCTCCTTGTTTCTTGTTTTTCAGTACACAGAGGATCCGACTTTTCAGCGCGACGGTCTCACGCCGGTGACTGTACTGCAACAAGCCACTTCGGGATTGGCTCATCTGCATTCACTCAACATCGGTAAGAGATAGTTCTTGTTCCACAGGGAGCCCAAGGGTAGAGTTGTTCATATTACCTCGTGCTGTAAAGGAAATATGACTTCTACTGAGGCACAATTCTCGTCAACTTCATGCCTTCTCTAATTTATGTTTTTTTTTTTCAGTCCATCGTGACATCAAGCCTCACAATGTTCTGATTTCCAAGCGAAGTGCGAGCGGAGAAATTAAAGCTATGATATCAGACTTCGGTCTTTGTAAAAAGCTGATGCACGGCAAAAACTCAGTCACGTGTCAAACTGGTGCTATCGGTACAGATGGGTGGATAGCGCCAGAAATGTTTAAACCAGATTGTAAAATGGTAAGGAAAAGCTGTTTTTCCAAACCACGTAGACTCTCATTAGCAGCTATTAAAGGGCTATCGGGATTGGTTCATAAAACAACCAAACGTACAACAGAAACGTTAAACGCGGTAGAGCTACATGCGATATCGATCCATTGAAATTAGAAAATTTGTGGATGAGTTGATATTGGTAGACTAACCACCGTATGGAGATTTGAAAGCTGACGTTTGACGAGCGTTAGCCCTTCGTCGGAACGAAAGCGGACAAAGACCTCGCTCCAGCCAACCAAAAAATCGTCAAAGGAAACTATTTAGGAACTCACATGAACAAGCTAGGCTTGCCAGCCACCACTTTTGTGACTTGCGTATGGGGTTTTCAGGTCGCCTTTGCAATAATCATTCTGTTTTGGGAATAAGCGTCGCTTTGGAAAACCGTGTTCCAGTTATTCCGTTAATCCTAAACCGGAAAAGGAATTAACAGAATAGTGCCAAAAGAATTCACTCTGAGCCTTCAGTTGCGACGCACAAAGTACTACAAGAAGAGCGTGCGCGTCTGCGCATTTGATCTCAGTTCCTTTGGTTGAATTCCTTGCATGTGGTAAACAACTTTCTCTTGTATTCTGTTCAGTGGGGTGAAGGTCTCTTTTACTAAACTAGGTTTTGAAAGAGTTATTTTTTATTTGTTTTTGTCTTTTTTATTGTTGTTGTTGTTGTTTCTTTTTTCGTTTTAGAATCGTTCCGTGGATATATTTTCTTCAGGCTGTGTGTTTTATTACGTGCTAAGCGGAGGATGTCATCCGTTCGGAGACCAGTATAGACGACAAGCCAATATTTTAGCAGGAGAATACGAATTAGAAAAGATTTTTAATTCAGACAGTAAGTGCCTGCTGTCTGTAAGATAGCTGTCTTGGTGCTTTCTTTGTAGCGGAAAACTTGATCCCAAAACTTTTAACTGCCTACTTCTCCGGCTTTTGGTTGACTACTTTTGGGGGTGAGTTTGATCGAAAAGGGGCATGGAACAGCCCTCGCTTTCTCGCTTGAAACCAGATCAGTAGGTTTTGTTCGGAATGTAACTTTAAAAAAAATTGTATTGCGTGCAAATTCCAGGGCAATTAAAACTGCTGTCTTTTTTTTATTCAGTGGTAACGGAAGCTAGACATCTTATCACAACGATGTTAAACCCTTCTCCTAAGGAAAGGTTGGTTTTGTAGTTTTTCACTGGACTCAATCTTTGACTAAAACGACAGTTTCTTTTTTACTTGTGCACGATGTGAAACTATTTTATGATCATTCTCTTTTATCCGAGTACTTACGAACGACCTTCCTCGTAACAGGCCATCAGCAAAAGAAATCCTAAAACACCCGTTCTTCTGGAACAAAGAAAAGCAGTTAGCATTCTTTCAGGTAATAACAAAGCATTTTTGCCTAAATTCTGTCTTCTTTCCTTTAACTAGCCAAGGTCAGAGAAAATGAAACTCTCCGGTTTGTTTGATTGTTTGTTTGATTGTTTGTTTTGAGTTGCTGGTTATTTTGCTGTCTATAGAGACGCCCTCGTTGTGGACAAATCTACATTGTAGTTATTTTCTCCCCCAAGCTCTATCTCGCTTCGCTGCGGTAAATCTGTTGGAATCTTAATAATGTTCCCATGATGCACTTGCAGGACGTGAGCGACCGCATAGAAAAGGAGTCCGAGGAATCGGAACTGCTTCTCTTATTGCAGAAAGAATCCATCCCTGTAGTGCGCGGCGACTGGAAAGTACATCTCAGTTGTGAATTACAAGAAGGTGAGCTTAGTTGTATTATCTCGTTTTTCATACCTGTCTGAGTGACCGCTAGGACTTCATTCCCAGGGTCTTCGCGGCATTCAAGATGGCCGAAAGGAGGCTAGAAACGGTCAGCATTGGATGACGCAGTCGTGAAGTAGTTTTCTGCCCCCGCAATAATAACAATCTATACAAAAACCCCTAACCCTATCCCTGATTGCTGGTCACCAAATCTACCTCACCCGATGTTATTTAACGCTAACCCGCTAGTAAGCTGGTTGTGACTGCCAATTTATGATCGTTCTTTGTTATGTATTCGTCATGAAGTGTCCACCTTGATTTTGGCGGATCCCTTCTGTCACAGCCATTGGAATATAATATAATGGGTTTGAAACCCCAATTTTCTCCCACTTAAGTAGAGTTTGTGTGGACTGTACAGTTTGTACGGTAGCTGGGTTTTGAGTGGGACTTAGCACTGCCATGTTGTAACTGATTTTTTTTTTCCGTTTTGCAGATCTTAGAAAATTTAGGACGTACAAAGGTTCTCAAGTGAGAGATCTTTTGCGCGCAATGAGAAATAAAGTAAGTCTTGGGGATATGAGTTCACGTCCGTTCTTTCTCAAAAAATAGTAGAACGTGAAGCTGTTGTGTGGTTTGTTTGAGAGCCTTATTTTGTTTCGTCGACCGTGCCGATTTTAGAGGCCGTGTGACCTCGGACATAGCTTTCAGTATCGTTTCTCATTGATTTTCGATTATTTCCGACAGAAACACCACTATCGAGAGCTGCCTGATAATGTGAAGGCCTCACTCGGCACGGTGCCTGATGCTTACATGCGTTACTTCAGTCGCCGGTTTCCTCGTCTTCTCATGCATACGTACAATGCCATGGCGGCTTGTAAAAACGAACCGGTGTTACAAGCTTATTACTTCCAAGGCTGAGGTTCCTGCATACAGCAGGTCATCAGATCATCCTCTTCCCCGTTATCAGGGTGAGGAATGAAAAAAAAGCGAGCGTCGGTCACTGCTCCTCGTCGAGAAAGATTGTGACCAACGACCGTGTGGTTCTTGCTTTGCCTTGGCCTCGCAAACGACGGACGAAATACAACACAGGAATACGATGCGAGGGAAATTTGTCCACACATATTTTTGCTTCGCTTTTTGCGGATAACGAGAAGAATGATTAGAGAAGAGAGAGTTTATGCGATATGACACAAAATTTTAGCCTATACCGCATAAGGGTCCTTAAGAAAGAAGTCTCTCCTTGGGAGAGCGACTAGTTGTAATTTAGGCCAAAAATCCAGATTAAATTTACCCAATTTTGGTGAGTATTTTAGTTCAGAGATAAATCACTGTGGAAAAAAATATATCATGACTTTTCTATGGCCGGGTAGTATTTCTAAAGAAAAAAAATAAAGTAGGTTATTTATTTAGCATCTCCACGGCTGTAAATTATTTAATCATAAATTTATAATTAGAATCCTAAGATGATTCCTCAAAAATAAAATATTCGATTTGTACTTTTAGCAGCATTTGATTTGCAAAGCAGAGGAAAGCCCCCCCCCCCCCCTTCCCGGATTTTTATGTATCCCAGATATAGCATGCTCGTCTTAGTCCATCCGTGTGAACACAAAGTCTATTGAATGGCGTAAAATGACACTGGAGTCCATCCCAGTGCAATTTTGCTCTCTTCAATAGACCTCGAGTTCACACGGATGAACTCGTACGCCGAGACTCGAGTTGATAAGTTTGAGAACGAGTTCCGGAGGACAAAACAAAGGTTTTTAGTCCCTCGGGAGTCAAAATGGCCGCCGCGTGATAAAAACCCACAGAGTATCCCCGGTATACGCATCCTGACACATATGTGACATTGAGATTCCCTTTTTCCCTCTAGAACACCCAAGACCGGTAGGGATGGGAACTCTATCTTTTTGTTGCCACATCAAAATGGCCCGTGACACAATCTGACAACCACCTACGAGGTTAAAACGGAAAAATGAAGAAACACACGCTTGAGTAGCATGAGATTTAATCGATACAGCGAACACTGATGGAGAAACATACAAGACCCATTTTCAGGGCCAACTCACTCACACTCATCACAAACACAAGACAAACGCACAAATAAGCGATAAAACTAAGTCACGACGAGGTTAATAATGACTTGTATTTAAGCGGTCAGATCGAGTCACCGCCGCCATTTAAAAGCCCTGGTGGAAGAAACGTTGTCATGGAGGGACTAACAAGCCCGTCACCAGATCCTGACTGGGGCTCTGCATCCCGCGGGATTCCCACTGGGAATGACCACACACTGGGTACCTGGGAAAAATTGCCACCGAGGGCTTGCTGAGAGAGGCCTGAACCCCACAAGTACGACGGTACTTGAGCAGCTGCTGCTGCGCTCCCCCATGGAACACTGGGAGCTGAACTATTAGACTTGATACCAGGCTGCTCACTGCTTTGCGGGCTGCTCCCCCACTGAACAACAGGCGCATTCAATTTGGGCTGTTCCATAGCAGGGCCCCCCTGCGTTGGCATGGGCCCCACCGCTGCACCCCACTGCATTCCAGAAGCAGGGTTATTGATCTTGGCAAAGGACTGCTCACTAAGAGCAGCTGGTGCCGGAGTATTAGCAAGCGGTGTTTTAGCAGTGGTTTGAATACCATCAGTAGCTGTACCAGCACCAAGCACATTCTGAAAAGACCACTGGTTGCCGTAGGTGTTGCTAGGGAACGGATGAGCACTCCAGTCCATGGTCTGTTCAAAAAAGCTGCCGATGTCACTGTCTGTAGCGAAGTCAGCCGCCACCTGAGTTCCATTTAGCATCAAGCCATTCAGTGCCACCCGCGCCTTGGCAGCTTCATCCATGCTACCATAACGAATCAAGCTGTTGCCATGGCGAAGATTCAGTTGGAATGTCAGCAGAGGGCCGTGCATCTCGCAAAGGGGTCGCAGAGATTTGTAGTCCAGCTGTGAAAAGAGGAAAACAAATCCACCAGTATAAGTTGGACAGCGCGTGGGCGATCTACTTGCATGAAAGAGAACTCATTTCCGAGACCTCACTCAAACTCGAGAAATTGAAGTAGTTTGAATTTGATGGTATTAGGTTACAAACAAGTATGGTTGGTGCTATTTTGAGCGCTCCCAAGTATCTCTTTACAAAATACAATATGAATAAAGAAAATCCTATCGCACTTAACTCGCAACTCTTGGAGTCTTCGCATTTTATTCGGTTCATTAGTTGTAGCAACACCCTTGTACTCCGTTTCCCGTTTTGCGCATAATTACTTGTTTCTCTGTTATCTTCTCAGTGAGACGATGATGGGCACCAGATTAAAAGTCGTGTCGCTGAAACTTATCTCACGCAAACAAAGAAAATTCGGAATTCGACAAGTGCGGCCAACATAAAATTCGTCTGGGGGTTACTTCCGACAAGTTGAGAACCTGACGAGGCCAATGAAGAAGCCCAGTACGGCTATACCTAGAAAGATGGCGGAGAAACTTTGTACTTTCGACACAACCGAAAAGCTATCTGCTGTGACTCGCTACTCACCCTTGGTGATAAATTGCGCAGCACCAACCAAGTGGACATGGAATTAGCTGTGCTTCTAGAGGGCGCCACTGATCCTGGCGCTGAAACAGGGGGAGCAGAGGCTGCCCCAGGGTGGACACCTGTTAACTTTTCCTCTGCACTCGGAATGGGTTGATTGGTAGACCAGATGATGCCCGAGTTCTGAAGGTTCGGTGGCGGCTCACTGCTGCCGACAGTACTTACACTGTTCGCCAGAGGAAGTGTGGATCCTGACGATGATAAAGTTGGAGCAGGCCCCCCCACAGCTACCCAGGGCTGGGGGTTCGGTGCCAAAGGACTGAATGGCTGTGTTCCTGCATCTCGAGGACTCCACGGTGCAGAATGGTTAGCAAAGCCAAATCGGCTGAACTGAAATTCAGGTTGGGTCTTGTCATTACTAAAACCAGTGTCTATTAAGCTTTTCAGCCAAGATGGGGGGTCATCACCAAACAGAGGTGATTCTGGAAAGGCATTGTCCGTTCCCAGCCCTGGAGGGGGTCGTACCGCTGATACCACACTCGACGTTTGCTTGTTTGTTCCCTGAAAGGGGGGGATTTGATCTTTATTGTCAGTTCCTTGCCAAGAAGCTGAGTTTAAACCCAGCCCGGTCTGGCCTGATTCAAACGTACTGCTGTTGATTGACAAGCCATTAAAGCCTGCATTTGCTGCTGTCGTGTTGACTGCATCGTCCGATGCCTTTCCCGTGCTTAAAGGAGGTAAACTGTTCGCTGCACTGACTGGCTGATGTGCTGCTGTGGACCAGCTCTCTGATTGAGAATCACTACTTGAAGAGGAGGAGGAAGAACGACTTGAAATTTCAGTGGCGCCAGAGGAGCCAACATCCCTCACCTCCTCCTTTTTGTCAGTTTTCGGTGCAGGACGCCATGGCACACCAGGTTTAAACTCAGGTGGATCTGCTGACAGCTTGGGGCCTGCGTCAACACCCCACCTACTGGACACAGGGTCGGGAATCCTTGGGCGCGGTGACACATTGTTACTATTAGAACCTGAAAGATCGGAGCCATCACTAGTGGAAACAGTTGGTGCGGAAACAACACTGGGGAGCACAGTAGAAGCAGACTGTGATGACGAGGAGACTGTTAGAGGCTTAGAGTCCACTGAAGTTGGTGGACTGCTAGTCTCTGAAGGCTGTACGGCTGTTACACTAGGATCTTGCAGTAATGGTTGCTTCCATTGTGTTAGCCGCGATTGTGGAACCGGAGAAGTTTGCTTAGTTTGTTCCTCCACTGTTACAGGAGGGACATAAGGGGTTTCAGTCTCCGTAGTTTTAGTTTGTGCTTCGCTTGCCACCGCGTCATTATTTGAGGGTTTGCTGCCTTTCGGCTGCGAAGTTGGAGACGGTTGCTGTTGTGGCTGTTGAGGTGCAGGCTGCTGTATTCCTGTAAATGACAACGCAGGGTGTCTCCCTGTCAAACTGGGTTGCTGCTGAACAACTTGTTGCTGCATCTGAGCTATCATGAGTGCAATTTGTTGTTGTTGCTGATAAAGTTGATGCTGAGGCACTATCTGTTGTTTCTGTCCCATGTGCTGGTGAGCCACCGACTGTGCTGCCAAGCGCTGCTGAACAAGCTGCAGCTGAGCAATCTGCTGCAGCATGGCAAATTGCTGCGGTGTGAATGGAGGTTGCAGCAGCCCTCCTTGGGCCATTCGCAGCTGTTGCAGGTGAAGCTGTTGCACAAATTGAGGGTGAAACAGGGGATGAGCCAAAGCAGGTCTCAATGGTCCCTGCACCCCGGGGCCTGCCGCAGGAGGGACTAACGGGGCACCAGCTCTCTTATTACTTGCTGATAGCTGTGCTTGTTGTCCATTAACAGGTTTTGATGTACCAGTAACCGGCTGTACGGGTTTATCGTTCTTCATAGTGGGTGTAGCAGTGTGACTGTCGTTAGTGTCCTCTTGTATATCTTCCGTTTTGGAAGTAGGGATAGTGTCTTCAACCTTATTCTGTTGCTGGTTGGCAGGTATTGTTTCACTAGGCGGAGTGACTGATTTAGCGACTGCAAGTTCAGTTGGTGCCTGTTTGGGATCAGGATTAGCTACAAGAGTTTGTTGTTGTTCGGCTTGTTGCTGCTGCTGTTGAAGCTTTCGACGCTGTTTTCTGTTCAGTTTACCCTGACTTTGTTGTTGCTGTTGTTGAATTCTTGCAGCCTCTGCTGGATCAGGTTCTGCTGGGATTGCAGACAACTGATCTACATTTTCACTCATGTTCATAGCAAGCAGATCTCCTGAAAACAAATGAAGAACTTCAGATCACGAATGACGTTATTAGTTGGTAAGGAAACTGTGGTACTGCTCCAGCGGAGGTTTGAAACTCTAAAATTTTTTCAAAACGAGTTGATAAAGGTCAAATTCGGGACTACAATAAAAAGATTGAAAAGCTGACGTTTTGAGCCTTGTTTGTGCTTTATATAGGGAGTAGAGGAGCTATGTTGTTGGTGGAAACATGGTAACATAACGAGAATAAATTAGTTGCATGAAAACTGTTCACTGATTCCACAGGAGTAGAGAGTGCCGAGTGCCATATTTCCACCAATGACATAGCTCCTCCACTCCCTACATAAACCACAAACAATTCCTCAGTCGGCCATTTCCGAATTCACTTCATCCTCTTTTTCAAAGCGAGTCTAAGTGCGAAGTCTTTCTTAAGAAAATGAGTTTTTATTCATATGCAAAGTAAACTCATTACTATCACAAACCTTTTGCACTTAGAATTCCTTTGAAAAATTCTGAATTCTGAATTCTGAATTCAGAAATGGCCTATGCGCTCTGACAAGGGGCTAATGCATGAAATATCTGCTTTTAAATCTTTTTACAGAGGTAATTTGTGCTTTATCAACTCGTTTCATAAAACCAATATTTTTTACATTGGCTTTGGCAAATACGGTAATTGTTAAATAATTTTTTTCATTGATCTGACATAAGAAGATCTAGCATGACTTACCTACTGCACTTTCTATGTTCATGTGATTTGCTTTCAAAGCTTTTTCGGCATCTTCTTGCTGCAAGAAACCAAAAGAGACTCAATGACACCCATTTCATGTTAAGACATCTTAATAAGATGGTACACCTTAATCCAAAGATGTCCTATTTGAAACAATGTTTTGCTTCAGAAGTAAACTTTGCTTCTATGACCTTGTCCATGTTTACGTTTTTACTTTGGAGCCTTAACAAGACAAAAAAGTTAAAATAAACCAAAAATTAAGAGCCTGGTAACAAAATAAGGCTGTCTGTTGTTACTATAGTCATGAGTGTAGCAGGAACACAAATCAATACATTGCGAACAGAGAGAAGAATAAGCCCCTTACCTTAAAGCCCATGTCAAGCAGTTGTTTAAGGGGTCTAGTCAGCCACGCATTTGAATCATTAGCAGGTTTAGGGGCCTAAAACATCATCCAATGATTAACAAAGCGATAAAATAAGAAAAATAACAATCTCAGCTATGCTACACTCAAACTGCTGAAACTATAAATGCTTAAGTGCGATTGGTCATGATGCACCCTGTAGCAAGCAAAGTCCACATCTAGTGCATGTTTGGTCTCTGACAGTCGCAAAATGAAATTCACTTGGATGTCACTATTGGACAATAATTTTTATAGCAGAAGAATGTTTTGCTACAGGAACAGAAGAGATCATCAGTGTACTAGCCAAAAACGCGCCACTAACACTTTGGGGTATTAACACACACAAAAAAAAAAAACAAAAAACAAAAATAAGCAATTAGAAACACAGTATCACCATTAATACCTATTGTCGGATATTCTGGCTCAGACTTGAAATTCTACTCAATTTCATTCTCATGGTCAAAACTGAAGGTCATTACTGTGATACAAAGACAACAAAAAATAAAGAAATTCTTACCCTGTTTCGCTTGGAAGCCGTAGTCCACCCATCCAATGATCCTTCAGATCCTTCTTCAAGTTCCATATTCTCCTGGGCCCAATCTAAATCCCCTAATGACACTCCTGCATTTTCTAGCCACTGTGAAACTTTGCTGTTACTAGAAGCCTTCAAGTCAGATGAGTCTGATTTCTGCACAACATTGTCCCAACATGATGTACCAGTAATATCCGCCGAAGCTCCCCAACCAGATGAACTAGTCGATGGCACGTCACCCCACCCTGTCGCAGTCATTTTAGAGCTCGAGCTCTGTGTTACAGTTTGTTCAGGTTTAGCATCCACAACAGATTTTGCAACAGAATTTAAATCCACCTTTGGTGGTTTAGATTCCTTCGTAATTTTCAGTCCTCCAGAAGATGAATTGGGTTCAGTCCACTTAAGATCAGACTCAGCAGGGGTTCCACCCCATGAAGGAGTCACATTACCAGTCCCCACATTTGATGTTGTCTGTTGTTTGGGCTTGTAGCCCTTCCCAGGTGTTTTACTCCAACCCGCAGTATCAGATACATTTGAGTTGTTTGCAAGCTCTCCTTTTGCAGACTCACTGCTATGCACAGATGAAGAAGAGTCCTTCGGATTTAAACCCCTCTCCCAGTTTGAACTAGTTCCAATAATCCCTCCCAGCCCACCCTTAGCAACACTGCCCCAACTAGAAGCAAGTGCACTATTGTCTTTAGTGGTTGCCGCATCAGCAGCATCAATAGCTTGATCAATGGAGTCATCAGTGATGTCCCAGTTTTCCGATGGGGTTGGATACACCCCAGACCAGTGATTAGAAGGCAGTGTTTTTTTGTCCACATTGGAAAGAAGATTCCCTTGAGCAACAGAACCAGAATTTTCTGGTTTAACACCCATGGAAGAAACAGATGTTTTAGGAGATGTTTCTGCAGAACACTGGCCCTTTTCAGAGCCAGCGTCATTACCCGTAGTGTCTGACTTATCTCCAATTGTTCTTTTTGATCCTACAGTGGGCCAAGTCTCTCTATCACACTCATCAACAATAAGTTTATCCCATGTTCCTTCCTTATCGCCCCAATGCCTGTCTTCCGTACCCCATTTATCAGCATCATCCCAAGTGTCCAATGCATTGCCCCAGCCAGATCCTTTGCTGGGTGCACCCTGAGTCCACCCTGAGTCGTCCATTGGTTCAATAATGTCAGCATACTCCTTTGATGCAAAACGATTTGGATCCTTCTTCTTTCCAACTGGCAAGAAGAAGTTCAAAAGAAAGGATAAGGTGACGAGCAAACCACTATATCAATCAATGTTGTGAAGTACATATGAAATAATTCATATATGAACTGCAGTTGTAGATGAAAGTGAAGAATGATCATCGCAGTTAATTTTCCAATTTAAGCAATTGGAAAGGAGAAGCCTGAAAAAATCAGGGCTTCAACAGGATATCAATCAAGGAACTAACACTATTAAATTTGTATGCACTAATTCATTTTTAGCATCACTTCTACTAAAGAAAATTTCAGAGGATTCTCCACACATTGCACATCCCTGTCACACTCATAAACACTAATCCATGCTGTTGTTGTTGCTGTTGTTGTTTTTTTTTGACAAATTATCTCTGTTCTGCACACAGCAATGAACTAGCACCATTCAATCCCGATTATTCTAAGCCGGCCCATAGATCTACAAGTTGACAGAAATGATATTCTGGTCACATGCCCCTCCAGATATGAGCCTCCTGCTATTTATCCAAGAACATACAGAGCTCAACTGCACGCTATCACTTTTTAGGTTCCTGCCAGCTCCATAGAGCAGAGTCTATCATGTATGATTTCACGGCTCATTATCAAAAGCTTACCAGTTATATCAAATAGTTGCTTTAATTGAACCTTAACTGGAAACTGCAAACTGTCTTAACTCTAATGCCACCTGAAAGTGACTCCGATTGTCTTGCAGCTTGTGTGCTTGTTTGAAAATGATCTGTGACTCTTGTTTGATCTTGAGTTAAAAATTAAATATTCTTCACCTGCAGGTTGTGGTTTAGGTTGAACCTTTGTTTGTTGTGAGACTGATGGCTGCTGTGTTGAGTGCTGCTGCTGCTGCTGCACCACTGAATACTGTGTCTGATGCTGCTGCTGCTGCTGTTGTTGTTGTTGTTGTTGTTCCTTCTGTTTCATTTTCTTTTGAAATCGTGGTGGTATTTCTCGTGGGTACTGCTGTTGATCTGTCCTCTGCTGTTGCTGTTGCCTTTTCATGTTCTATAAAAGGTTGAGAGAAAGAGAGTGAGTGAAAGACGACAACAGGAACATGTGACTCGCACCCACAACCTACATCTACCGTTGTAAAACGTGTCCAACCACAGAAAGAGATCAGCACAAGGAGTGGACTGCCAAGAAAACTGCTACCTTATCAATTTCGTCACCCTGACAAAGACTGGGCAGAGAGAAGTCAACTCAAGTAACAAGATCATAAAGTGGGATATAGTATGCTTTGCTGCATTGCCGCAATCACCTGGTTTTTGTTTGCAGCCCTTTCTTTCTCCTCTTTTTCTAAAATATGAAAAGACCTCAAACATGTGAGTCTAAAAAAAAACACTTCCATGACAACTGAATTGACATTGACAATTAAAATCAAAACATCAAATACAAGGCTTGAAAATGATGTCCAAAGTTGATTTCACCGACTAAACATTTACTACCTTTTGCAGCCTGTTGAGCAGCCTACAATATCAAATAAAAATGTATGATTAATGACAGGGCATGGAGAAGAAACCTCAAGATTTTAAGCTGAATGCTTAACATACTGTATCAAGAATACAAACCCTTTTCAAAAAACGTTTGTAACAGCCCAAGTAGGAAATAGTGTTGTTGTTGTTGTTGTTTTTTTTTTTTGGGGGGGGGGGGGGG